>PVJX010017564.1:0-38112 GCA_004027295.1 Dolichotis patagonum | reverse complement strand
GTTCTACGTGGAGGCGAGCTATTGGCCATTAGCGCGGGGCAGATTGTGTGTAGCCATATTTGGTGCTGGTTGCAACCTGAGCAAGAACCCGGAAGCAGGATGTAGGTGCCATCTTGGGCACACGATGGGCGGGGGAGCGGTATAGGCGGAGTGCGGGCGCCATCCTGCGCGCATGCCCATTAGGACTGGCTCCCAACAATGTATGTTTTGAAATATTAATGCTCTTGTTATATTACTAAGAAATTGAAGTAATATCATTAGACGTTTTTTTGTACCAGGAACTAAAATCTGGACCTTGTGATGCCAGACAGGTGCTTGTGTTGCTGAGCTATATCCCCAACTCCCAGTACCGTTAGATTTTTAGCATCTTATTAGAACTGGTAGGTGGGCCACTTGATACTGGTTGCCAGTTATGTGAAAGTGTATCATTACAACACATATGAGAAGAGGCTGCAAATTTATTAATCAAGAGATTTTCACTGCCTCAATGGAGTTATAAGATGTAAGAAAAGCATCTTACATTTTGCTATTGTAAACTTTATGTCTTGACCCTAATTCTAATTAAAGTTGCTGTCATTCTACCTGATTAGAGAACAATAATACTGCTAATTTTTGTCTATCTTAGGATGATAAGCAGTTGATGATATATAAAATCTTTCAATGGACACATTAATTATAACTTAACTGAATATTTCTTTACAGGAGAACTCTTAAAAAACAAAGGAAAGTGAAATTTTAGTGAAACCCATCAGACTATTACTGAATTTTGCTATTGACTGCCTCTAACAACTACAAATATATTTTTTTGACATTTTCACCCTTATGTTTCAATGTGCTCCAAATAATTTTTCCAGTTCCACTAGAACTTTTCATAAAAACATCTGAATTACCTAAAGAAGTCAAAGCAATGGTTAATCTTTTCTCCAGTAGAATTTCAGATTTATTTGCTTCTTTATTTGACAAAATGAAAATAGATGCCATTTATCTACAAGTTTAAGAGTTTTGTTTCCATTCTGACTTTGTTATGATGGCAACAAAGCAATAGTTGAGTATATTGTGTAGGCTGAAACATTATCGCCATAATTGATTTGTAGTACACAGTTTTTGATTTTCATTGTACTGACAAATTGTTTCATGACACCGTAATGCCATTTGAAGAATTCAAGAATCATATTCCATGTGACCAATCCCAATGTACCTACTAAACATCACAAATCATGTCTAAAATGGTATTGTTCAGAATAAGGAAATTTTGAAATATGATTTTTAGTTATTGAATACACTGTATTGTACAGTGTATTGAATACACTGTCAATATTGTAAAGTTGGAGACAATATAAATGAAGCTATGGAAGCATTTCCATATTTGCATTTTGGGTTTAGTCTAAGCCTTCCAGCCTACATCATTGTTTAAAATTTTGTTTTTCTATTACAAAAATTTATTCTGTACCTATAGGAATTTTTGAATAAACTGTTACTACTTTTTCTTCTCTATTCTTCCATTAGTCATCAGAATAAAGTGTGAATTGCAATAATTAATATTTCATGTGCTTCTCAATGCATTTGCTCTTTTTGATGAAATAAAAATGGAAATCAATGAACTACTGATTTATTGGCAGGTATGTATATGTATTTCAAGCTTGGTAATGTTGGCAATAAAAGAATTTACCTCCGCTCCCCATTATTACATTTTAAAAGGCATTTACATAAAGTCACTAAAAAATTCTAAATTTCTCAACTAATATGACAGTGTTAGCATTTTATAGTCAAATAACATTATTGAAGTAATAATAATGAACATAAGGAAACAAACATAGTTTATGAATTGTAAAGAGAATTTTGGACTTAAAATCAATATATGTCTTTGTAGACTCTATTCCTGCTATCACTACAATTATTTGGCCAACATTCTTTTTTTTTTTTTTTTAATATGTTCTCTAAGGTCTCCTATCACTAACATGCTCAATACTTACCAGGACTATGAATACGATGATTTTTCACTGTTACTAGATTATGTGGCATGCTAAATTCAGTTTAAGAAAGGAAGACTACCAGGTAGATTTAACCTAATCACGAGTCCTTTAAAAGTGAGTTTTCTCCAGCAAGTGATGGGAATAAAAGCTGCAGAGTTGCTGTTTGTAACAAAGATTCAGTATTTGTTGTTATATTAAGGAGGGAAGAGTGTAACCACCAAGAAAATCTCAGTCCTACAACCACTGAACCAGGAACTGAATTCTGACCTCAACAGGTATGATCTTGTGAGTGAATTATTCTGCAGCACCTCTAATGAGAACTCAATCTGATCCACATTTTTATTTCAATCTTGTGATAACTTATAGAACTCGGCCATGCTATGCTCAGCTCTGCCCGCCTTATACAGCTGTGACTAATGTTGTGTGAAGAATTTATGGTAGCTTGCAATAGAGCAATAGAAAACAAATGTAACTTTTACAAAATAAAAACTGAGGATATCTGTGACTGTTAAACTTAAATGTCAACTTGGTTGACTTGGGAGATACCTATGGGCCTAGTAAAGCACACCTTTGGGTATATTTGTGTGGGTCACGGACTTGTGACCATCTCCTGCTCTGTTTCTCAGCCTCCCTGAACTAAGCCTCTTTTTTTTTTTTCTGCAAGATCTTTCTTGGTTCCTTTGAGTCAGTATGTTTTCAGGAAACCCCGCCTCCAGTGTATGAATCAATAAATCTATGTTCATTATAAATTATTCAGTTTGTGGTATCTTGTAGCCACACACTTACTATATATATATATATATATATATATATATATATATATATATATATATGTCAAAATATTGATTATCTTCCAGGTAGAGTATCCTCCATGCATCCAACATCCAAAAAGTCCCTGATTGGTTCTACTGAAGGGTAAGAACATGCCAGAGACTCAGTTTTGGCCTTTGATGACATTCAGTCATCAATATAGCAAGATCAACGATTTCCACTGTTACTATGGCTACTACTCTATTACTGTGCCTAAACTGAGATATCTGATGAAAGATGCTGGTTAATTATTTTATATATGCAGGCATTGCTCTCTGATGAACAATAAGATGGTATGCAAAGACCATCATATTTTCTACTTCCTCTCATAATCCATCCCTGTGTCTGAACACTTGATTTACTTGAGTATGATCTTCTGCTTTTTAGCATTTCATATCTGCCCGAGAAACTTTTTGCGACTATCTTTGAGTTTGTATATTTTGTAAACTTAAGCCATTTTTCCTTCACACTAAGTATATGATAACATGTACTAAAACTAGGCCCTCTCTCTCCCTTTCTCTCTCCCTCTGTCTCTCAACAATACTTTTCAAATTTTGCATAGGTGATACACAAAGAACAGGCCCTTTAAGTTTGAAAGGATGCCTTAGCATATTCCAGATACCTGCAGCCATAAAATTCGACCAATGTGGAAGATCTCTGACTTTCTATGGGATTTGACTTCCACACTGTACAGCACAATTTTTTCTCCAAGCTCTATAATGACACTGTCTTCTGTAGCTATAGATCTACCTCTATTAGAATGTCACTGTTTTCTCTGTAACTCTAGGAGAGTGATCATGCCAAGTTGTAATCACTTTGCCAGCCTATGAAATCATATGAATTGGGGAGAATTCCCAAACCAATGTTATGACAGCCTCAAAATCCAGGCTAATGTGTACTAAGTTGGCTCCTGGTAATGCATGTTGTCTGAGACACACAACTCTCCAGATCACTTTCATCCTTTACCAAGTCGAGCCTACCTTGGAACAGATTATGCTAACACAGAACCTTAAGCATTGGCCTATGGCCACGAGGCATGTTGGAACAGAACCTTGAAAGAAGTCATACTGTTTTGAGAGAGGAGGGATGTATTTTGTCTTCAAGCAAAGGATATTGCTCATCCTTCTAAGAGGGAGTGGGCCATTTCTACTGATTGAAACAGTTTTACCTAAGAATTTTCCTTTTGTTTTTTGAAGGGGAGTACAATTAGTTCCAATATTTTACACTCTATAACCTGCTCTTTCCTTCTGTGACTTATCCTACCTTGCTTGGTAGTCCAGTGTACTTGAATGTTTGGGTATTCTTCACATTAACTGCTGGATTGACAACAGGTATATCTTTACTCCACTTTCAAAAGAATTTGACCTACCATTAAGGAGGACATATGGATTTAAATCCTGACTTTTAATTCTGGAAGTTTTAGCTCTTCCTTATCTTTTCCTCAAAGGAATAATGAATTTAGCCACAGCCAATTAATAGTAGGTGTTTTCTTTAGAGGTACTCTTTCTCCCAATTCTCATAAAATGCCTGACAGAACACACTGTCTCAGTTTGTCACTGGTAAGTTTTAATACTTGAACCATCAGCTTATAACATGTTCTCTCCAGGCTCTACCGACCATCACTGATGAAGTCTCTATTAAAAGCAGAATGGCAAGTTATCCAGATTTGAAATCTTATTCCAGTATCTGATTTCTTGGTCCAATTTCAGTACCAAACATGGTAGGCTGTGCTCTCAAGGAATCAGACACTGGGATTATGCTAAGCACCTAGAAGTTACATTAATCAGGGCTCTTGATTACACAGCAGAACAGAAATACCTACAGAGAGGACAAATAAGCAGACTTGGGCCAGGGAAGAAATTACATCTTCATGAAATCTTAATAATTGTCTTAAATGACATTGTAGGGAAGTCTGAAAAGTGGGTGAACTTTCAAAACTCCACGTAAACTACCCCTCTCAAAACTACCAAAATAATTACATTTTAGCCAAGTTTGGTAGTGTCACCTGTAATTCCAGTACTTTGGGAGGCTGAGGTAAGAAGATTACAAGTCTGAGTCCATCCTGGGTAATATGGTGACTTAGCAAGGATCTGTCTCAAAATAAAAAATGTAAAATAGTGAAGAGGATCTGGGTATGTACTGTAGTGTAAAAACCTTGACATCAGTATGTCCAAAGAAGTCATACAAGAAGAAAAACATCAATGATTTAGGTGGTAAAACTTCCATGGCAGTTAATACTTGCCTGCAGCCACACATCCAGGAGCTGCTCTGAGTTTGTCATGCCTAAATGAGAACCATGATGTCTACTCCAGTCATTTTCTCTCCAGCTGTAGTAGGAAAGGAGTGCGAAGTGCCATAACAATGACTGAAACATTGAATTAACAAGAAGAGAATTTTATTTCTTGATTCTGGCACAATTCAGTATCACTTAGAGAGTAGAAGTTTCTTCAATAGGTAGTCATCAGTGGAACCAGCCTCTTCTATTTTTGTGGCTCTGGCTTCCTTTAGCCTATAAATATTGGACTGAACTCTCTTCAATGATGCAACTTTGCTACATTTGTACTAACCAATATGGTAGCCAGTAGTCCCAAAGGGCTACTAAGTGTTGAAAATATAGCACGTATCATGGAGAAACTGAAATAATTTTAATCTTTGTTTAATTTTAATTAAGTTCATTTTACTAAATTAATTTTAATCTAATATTGTTAGAACATTATATTTAAATATGTGCACTATTTATTTATTTATTTATTTATTTATTTATTTTTGGTACCAGAGATTGAATTCATGACCTCGCACTTGCCAGGCAGGAGCTTATGTGTACTATTTATATAGTTCTGTGAGTGTCTTAATTGTTCTATTGTGACTGTCTCAATGTCATTAATCAATTCAAAATGCTCACCTTTCACAATCACTTTGACTTTGGCAAGAGGTAGAAGTGGCTAAGTGTGAGATCTGGTGAATCAGGTGAGCAGACACACCACGTGTTGTTATAAGCATGTCTTTCTGTTGGATGACACCAGCAACAGCTTTCACTGTGTTGTTAATTATATGGGGTAAGACACTCATGAGGTAGGCTGCCCAGGCCTGCTTTATGAATTGTGCCACTATAAACGTGGGTATGCATCTTATACTGTAATGTGACATCTGTAACTCTTTTGGAAAGTTATCTAGAAAGAGTCTGGCTAAGTGGGTTGTATGGAATTTCTACTGTGAGAGTTTTTTTGTTTTGTTTTGTTTCATTTTTAGAAACCTCCATATTGATTTTCATAGTAGTTGTACTAGTTCATATTGCCTCTGATAATATAAAAATACTTCTTTTCCCAACAGTCTTGCCTGATTTTATTATTATTTGATTTCTTGATTTTAAACATCCTTTATGAAGTAAGATGGAATTTCAGTTTAATTTCATTTTCACTTGTACTTCTCTAATGGTCAGAGATATTGAACTTATTTTCCCATGTATTTCCTGGCTATTTGTACTTCTGAGAAGTGACTATTCATTTCATTTGCCCATTTTTGATTGAGTATTTTATTTTGGGAGGTCCAAAATTTCATTTTGTTCTTTCAAATTTCATTTAGTTCTTTATATATTATAGATACTAGTCTTCTGTCCAAGGACTATCTGGTGTAAATTCTTCCCATTCCATGTGTTGTCTTTTCACTCTGTTTTTTCTTCTTCTCTACAGAAGGTTTTAAATTTGACATGGTCTCATTTGTTGATTCTTGATGTTATTTCTCATGCAATTGGGGTCCTGTTTAGAAAGTCCTTATCTATACCTATGGTTTCTAGCTGATTGGTTCAGTTTCAACATCTAGATTTTTTAATTTTAGCTCAGAACATGGTGAGAGATATGGGTTTAGATTCAACCTTCTACATGCCGCAGCCAGTTTTCCCACTATTGTTCATTAAAGAGGTTTTCATCCAGCTCATGTTTTTGACCCTTTTGCTCAAGATCAGTTAGCTGAGTATGCCTGGAGTTGTTTCTGCATCCTTATGGCTGCTTTTCAAATTTGTGTTTAAATCCCTATCAGTGTCAGACCCTTACCAGATCAACTCTGCTCTCCTGTGAAGAAAAAACTCTATGTGTAAGCACTAGTGCCTAGTTTTTTCTAATATGCCGTCCCTGATCCAGCCTTCTTACCATTTTATCCTTTACTTGATTACTTTCATCAGTTACAAGTAATTAGAATTTTTTCCATTTAAGTAAAATCTCTTGACCTCCTATGGCTCCTACCACTTTCAAAAATTTATAACTTCTAGTTCTTTCACGTCTATTCTTCCTCCACCTATATTAATCAGAGTCTTATCCACATACTTCAAAACAAACAAACAAACAGCTTAAGTGTACAACCTCGATAATGCCAAAATTTTCCAGGGTTTTCAGATCTCCAGTTAAGTAATCAGCAATATTCTGCATGGTTGATGATTCTTCCATACCTGAAACTCTTTTTATTCCATTTGTCTCCAAGGGATTACTGTTTCTTTATTCTTTTTCTACCTCCCTATCAGTTTCGTAGTTGCTTCCCCCTCGACGTTTTGATTTCCTTTGGTCTCCTTGAACTCTAAGTCATGGAGAATCTCAGAGATTTTTTAAAAATGTTTTTTTTTATTCCCATTATACCCCAACTTCTACAAACATATTCTTGAAAGCATCGTTACAGATACTGACCTTATAACTCCCCAATGTGTACTTACTTCTGAACCCCAAACTTACATGGCAAGTAATTTCAGTGATATTTTCACTTGATCTGTACTATGGATCACAACCTAAATGTCCAAAATAATTACTAATCTCTAAAATCTTTCTACCTACTTTTTACTCATCCCAGTATAACAAATCTATCCTTTTGTTGTTTAAGCTAAATACTTTGGGGCCATTATGTTTAACAATACTTATTTCCTCATACACGTGGTAAGTGCATCAAAGAATCTGCTCCCTGATGTTCAAAAAAATTTCAATCTATAGCAGAGTGACATCAACCATAATCAATCCTGTTGTGAACACTGAGATTGTTCTTCATTTATAGGGGCCTAACTGGCTTCATATTTTTCCCCTTGTACACTGATATATGTGAAGCACAAAGTAAAAATCATTTGAAAATACGTCATACTGTGAAATTACTCTTTAAAAATTTTCTGAGAGCTTCCAATTTTATTCAGTGTTAAAGACAAAGTTCATGTAATGATCCCAAAATAGAAAGGGAAAGACCAGCTAAAACCTAAAGCTGTCAGATAAAGAAATAAATATACACTATAAGTAGATAATAAAATAGTGAAAAATCAAACAAATTTAAGTGGTTCCTTAAAGATGTGAAAACAATTGACAAACATTAAGCTTGACTGTCCAAAAAAAAGAGAGAAGATGCAATGATTCAAAGCACATGAAAATGGGGGCATTATCAACAATTATGCAGGTAGAAAAATGATTATGTGTTTTATATATGATTATTATAATTGGTTACAAACTGTGTGACATAAACAAAATGGATAAGTTCACAGAAAACTGAACCCTAGCAAAATAATTAGATTAATAATAAAACAGCTTACATTAAAGAAAAGCCCTGAAGCAGATGAATATTTTGGTGGATTTGACCAAAATATTTTTCAATTACTGCTAATATTTTTTATACTTTTTAAAAAAAATTTAACAAAAATTTTCTAAGTCATTCTATGAGAACAGCAATACTGTGATCCTGAAATCAAAGACAGTACAGGAAAATAAAATTAGCTCTCAGGAGTGTAAGGGAAGACAATTGAGAATTGAAAGCCAGTTAGGCTTAGGAGCAATTTGGAGATTAGATTAAGCTAAATATTTATAACCTTTCTCAAAAAATAAAGAATTTCAGGTTAACAACTTTTGTTAAGTTAAGCACAAAATTCTTCAACAAAAGCAACAAAAGGTATTAAAAGCAATCTTATTAAAAAATCTTCCTGAATACAAACATGGGTCAATGTATGCAAATCAATAATTATGTATTATAGAGTAGATTGACAGAATGGAGGAAAAAATAACATGTTGATTTTAAAATATATAGAAAAATATTGACAAAATCAAACTTTTTCATAAGAAGCTACTTATGAAGTTGAAATAGAAGAAAAACTATCTTAACACAATGAAACCTAGACCAGAAAAACCCACAGACAATATCATATTCAATAGCTAAAGAATAAAGCATTGTCAAGTGAATGACATAGGTCTGTAACTCAGCACTTTGGAAGACTGAGATAGCAACACCACAGTTACAGTCCAGCTTAAGATTTTGGGGATTTAGTGAGATTCTGGCTCAAAATAAAATAAAAGCATAGAATAGCGGGTAGGGATATAGCACAGAGGGAGTATAAAGAAACCCTTGGTTCATTCCCTAGTACCAAAAACTAATAAAAAACAATACAAACTTTTTTCTAAGATCAGAAAGAAGGATATAGCTTTATGGTTTTCATTCAATATAAAATGATAGTTTGCAGCAAGTATACTGAGGCAAGAAAAATAAACACAAGAAAATAAATTAAGAAGGAAAAAGCAAAACTATCATTGTGGATGACCATCTGTTTCCCACAAAACACCTAGAACTAATAAATTCAGAAATGTTGTAAGATGCAAGGCTTACCTCTGTTGTATTTCTATACATTAACAATGAATAACCAAAAATGTAAATTAAGAAAATAATTTCACTTGTAATAGCATTAAAGGAAAGAAAGTTGGTGATAAACTTAATCAAATGAAAATCTTACATGGAAAAACTACCAAAGAATGCTGACCAGGCAGCTCATATTCATTGACCAAAAGACAACATAATTAAGATGTCTGTAATAGAGTTCTGTGGAGGAAACTAATAGAATACAGAAAAATTACTAGAAAGATAGATAGATACATAGATAGATAGAAAGACAGATAGATAGAATTCAGTTAATTGGAAGGAATTGCCTCACAGAATTATGCAGATAAGTCTTGATCTCTGCAATCAGTCATTAGTCTTGCGACCTAGGAAGAATTTACAGTTTGCTTTGTATCTGACAGAAGGAAAGAAACCCAGTTAAAAACAGTCAGATAGAAAGACTTCTCTCCTAACTCAGCCATTTGCTTTCTTTAGGCTTTCAACTGATTAGATGAGGCCTAACCACATTAGGAACCTAACCACACTGATCTGCTGATTCAAGTGTTAATCTCATCCAGAAGAATTCTCAGAAGCATAACTAAAATAATGTTTAACTAAATAATGAATAGAAAAAAAGAACCATCTCAACTTTGCAAGTAATGTTCAGTGTAATCACTATCAACATCCTAAAAAGTTTGTTTTTGAAATAGAAAAACTCACTTTAAATTCAAATGGAGCAGAAACAAAAAATTCTTTTGAGAGCTGAAAAAACTGTTTAAATGGAGCTGAAGATAGAATTTCAGACCTTGAGGACAGGATTGCAGATAGTGATCATGAAAAGATAGAGCTTGTAAAAACTACAAATCAGCAAGAAATGAAAATCCAGAAGCTTCAAGATGATGCCAAGAGAAACAATATAAGACTAATAAGCATCAGTGAAGATGCAAGTGTCAATGGAAATGATATAACCAAACTATTCACAGAAGCAATAGCAGAAAATTTTCCAAGCATGGGGAAGAAATCTGATATACACATAAGTGAGGCATATAGAATGTCAAACAGTCACAACCAGCACAAATCTACACCTAGACATATAATAATTAAGATCCCAGACATGCATCATAAAAACAGAATATTAAAAGCTGTTAGAGAAAAGGCACAACTCATCTATCAAGGAAAGCCCATTAGAATCACAGTAGACTTTTTTAGAACAAACCTTCAGCTTAAGATTGGAGTGAAGTATTTCAAGCCCTAAAAGAAAACAACTTTCAACCCAGGCTGATGTACCCAGCAAAATTGTCTTTCAAAATTAATGGAAAATCAAGATAGTTTCATGACCAAGAACAACTGAAGAAATTCATGTCCACCAAACCAACCCTAGAAAGAGTACTGAAAGACATGCTAGATATAGATAAAAATTACCACAATCTCCAGAACAACAACAGAAAGTGACTACCAGGCTGGACAATTAACAAGGGAGAAAAGCAGGAAATCAATAACAGGAACACAACATGGCAAAGTCAAGCCAGTACATATCAGTGATATCCATAAATGTAAATGGGCTCAATTCACCTATCAAAAGAAACAGGTTGACAGAATAGATCAAGAAAGAGGATCCCACAATATGCTGCATATAAGAAACATATCTGACTCAAAAAGAAACTCATAGATTAAAAGTCAAAAGATGGAAAACAGTATTCCATGCAACGGGAACCCAGAAAAAAGCAGGGTAGCTATTCTGTTTGCAGACAAGGTGAACTTCAAACTTAAATTGATTAAAAGAGGTAAAGAAGGACACTACATACTTCTAAGTGTAAAACTACAAGAGGAAGAACTAACAATTGTAAATATATATACAGAAAATACAGGAGTAGCCAACTATATAAGACAAATACTAATGGATGTGAAAAACAAAATACACAAGAATTCAATTGTAATAGGAGACATTAACACCCCAGTGTTACAAAGAGATAGATCAACCTTACAAAAAGTCAGCAAAGAAATAACAGAACAGAATCATACCTGTGAACAAATGGACTTAGTGGATGTTTACAGAATGTTTCACCCAACCACATCATAATATATATTTTTCTCTGGTACACATGGACATTCTCCAAAATAGACCATATATTAACCCATAAAGCATTCTTAACTAAATGCAAAGGGAGTGAAATTATCCCATGCATGATATCTGATCATAGTCAACATATTGGAAATCAATAGCAAAACAAACTGCAAAATCTATGTAGATACATGGAAATTAAATTACAACCTTCTGAAGAACCAGTGTGTTACAGATGAAATTAAAGAAGAAATAAAAAAATACCTACAATACAATGAAAATGCAAATGTAACATATCATAACCTATGGGATGCAATGAAAGCAGTCCTAAGATGAAAATATATAGCAATAAATACTCATGTCAAGAAAACAGAATGAACATGAATAAATAACCTAATGCTACATCTCAAGCTTCTAGAAAAAGAAGAGCAAGTCAAACCCAAAGCTCATACAAGAAAGGAAATTGTAAATATTAGAGCAGAAATCAACACAATTGAAACTAAAAAGCAATTTTAAGAATTAATGAATCAAAGAGCTGGTTTTTTTGAGAGAATAAACAAAATTGATAAACTTCTGGCCAATCTTATCAAGAAAAAGAAAGAAGAAACTCAGATCCATGCAACAAGGACTGAAAGGAAGGAAATTACTACAGATTCCATTGAAATTGAAAAGATCATGGACATCTACTTTGAAAATCTCTACTCACAGAGGGTGGAAAACACAGAGGAAATGGACAGATTTCTAGAAACATATGAACTACCAAAGCTCAATCTAGAAGATATAACAATTTTGACTAACTCAATATCAGCTACTGAAATTGAAAACTTGATTAAAAATTTACCAACAAAGAAAAGCCCAGATCATGATGGATTCACAACTAAATTCTATAAGAAATTTAGAGAAGATTTAACCCCAATACTCTTCAATGAAATTCAAAGAGCAGCAGTCCTCCCTAACTCATTCTTGGAGGCAAGTATCACTGTCATACCAAAGCCAGAGAAAGACCTAACAGAAAAAGAAATCTATAGACCAATCTCACTAATGAACATTGATGCAAAGATTCTCAATACAATATTGGCAAATAGAATGCAGCAAATCATCAAGAAGACTATACACCACGATCAAGTGGGATTTATTCCAGGAATGCAGGAATGGTTCCACATGTGCAAATCAATAAACATAATATACCACATCAACAGAGCCAAAATTAAAAGTAATATGATCATCTCAATAGAGGCAGAAAAAGCTTTCAATAAAGTCCAACCCTTGTTTCTTTATTTTATTTAAAGAGAAAAAATAAACAGGAAAAAGGTAGCAACAATACAGAATTCCAAAGTAAAAAAGAAAAGAAAAAAAACACAAAGAAATCACTACTTGATAAATTATATGCTGTCATCTTGGAAATAGTTGTTCAAGTTACAAAGTTAAAACATACAAGGTACACATGCAAACATGAGACTGCTAACAGTTCTGTTCTACCATCTAACAAAACAGTAATATGGTCTTCCATCTTACACACTTAAACATACATGCAATTATATTCTTTAGAGCACTTTCTTTTCTTCTCTTTTTTACAGTAGCAATTACACATTTTGGGTTTTATTACTCCTACAGTTCTTATTACTTTTTAAATAATATACTTATATAATATATAATACTTATAAATATGATTCTTATTTATTTTACTATGAGGATAGTCTCAAGTTGTCTCCATTTCCTGATGAAGGCCTCAAGATCATCCTTCTTCTTGGCTGAGTAATATTCCACTGTATAAAACTACAACATCTTTTTCATCCAGTCTGCATTTGAGAGGTTGTTTCCAAGATTTAGCTATTACAAATTGTGCTGCTATGAACATGGGTGCACAAATATCCCTGTGATATGACCTTTTCAGTTTTTCTGGGAAAATACCCAGGAGGAGAATAGATGGGTTGAATGGAGCTTCCAGTCCTAGTCTTCTGAGAATTCTCCATACTGATTTCCACAGTGGATGTACAAGTCTACACTCTCACCAATAGTGGAGCAGTGTTCCTTTTTCCCCCTCAGCCTCACCAACATTTGTTATCAGTTGATTTCTTTTTTAAATTTGCATCTCTCAAATGACCAGTGATGTTTAGGTCTTTGATCCATTTAGACTTTTCTGTTTTGTGCATGATGGTAGGCATGAGTCTAGTTTCAGTCTTCTGCATGTGGAGAACCAGTTTTTCCAAACACCATTTATTAAAGAAGCTATCCTTCTTCCAGTGAACATGTTTAGCCCCTTTGTCAAATATCAGGTGGTTGAGTGTCTTTGTACTTACTACTTGCATCTTCTAATCTGTTCCATTCATCCTCAGTTCTATTTCTTTTCCAGTACCATGCTGATTTTATCACTGTGGCCTTGTAGTACAGTTTCAAGTCAGGAATTGAGATGGCTCCTGCTTTGTCTTTATTGCCCAGAATTGCCTTTGCTATTCTAGGTTTCTTCTGCTCCCAAATGAATTTTTGGAGTGTTTTCTCTAGATCTGTTAGGTATGTCAATGGTATTTTGATTGGGATTGCATTAAATCTGTATAACAGTTTTGAGAGTATGGCCATTTTCACAATGTTGGTTTTTCCTAGCCAAGAGTAAGGAATATCCTTCCATTTTCTATAAATTTCAGCATATAGGTCTTTTATATTCTTAGTTAGGTTGATTTATAAGTATTTCATTTTTTTAGATGTTATTTTGAAGGGTGATATTTCCAGTATTTCTCTCTCATTGAGTTTCTTGCTTGTGTATAGGAATGCTATTGATTTTTGAGCACTGACTTTATAGCCAGCTACACTGCTGAATTTGTTTATTACCTCTAGTGTCTTTTAATGGAGTTTTTTGGGTCTTCTATATAGAGTATCATGTCATCTGAAAATAGCAATAATTTAACTTATTCCTTTCCTATCTTCATTCCTTTTATTTCTTTCTCTTTTCTGATTGCCCTGGCTAGTGTTTCCATAACTATATTGAAAAGGAGCGGTGATAGTGGACATGTTTTTCTTGTTTCTGATTTTAAAGTGAAAGCTTTCAGTTTTTGTCCATTTAGTGTAATATTGGCTGTTGGTTTGTCATAGATGGCCTTTATAAGTTTGTGGTAGACACCATGTATTCTGAGTTTCTGAAGGGTTTTTATCATGAACATGTGTTTACTCCAACACTTGTTCATAATAATAACCCTACAAACTCAGAATAGACAGTATGTACATCAATCTCATAAAGTCCATTTATGACAAACCAACTGCCAATTTTATACTAAATGGGCAAAAACTGAAAGCTTTTACTTTAAAATCAGGAATAAGACAAGGATGTCCACTATCACCATTGCTCTTCAATATAGTTTAGAAATATTAGCCAGAGCAATCAGACAAGAAGGAGAAATAAAGGAATAAAAATAGGAAAAGAAGTTGAATTATCATTATTTGCAGACAACATGATACTCTACATAGAAGACCCTAAAAACTCCGTTAAAAGACTACTAGAGGTAATAAAGAAATTCAGCAGCATAGCTGTAAACAAAGTTAAATCTCAAAAATCAATAGCATTCTTGTACACAAACAAAAATCTCAGCGAGAGAAATTATGGAAATATCGCCTTTCACAGTAATGTCTAAAAAAATGAAATACTTAGGAATCAGCCTAACTATGAATGTAAAAGACCTATAGGATGAAATTTACACTACTCTAAGAAAAGGAGATTGAAGGGGATATTAGAAAATGGAAGGATATTCTTTGCTCTTGGCTAGGAAGAACCAACACTGTGAAAATGGCCATACTCTCAAAACTGTTATATAGATTCAATGCAATCCCAATTAAAATACCATTAACATAACTTACAGATCTAGAGAAAATATTCCTAAAATTCATCTGGAAACAGAAGAAACCTAGAATAGCAAGGCAATTCTGGGCACCAAAGGCAATACAGGAGGCATCGCAATTCCTGACTTGAAACAGTACTACAAAGCCACAGTAATAAAATCGGCATCATACTGGCAAAGAAATAGACCTGAGCATCAAGGGAACAGATTAGAAGTTACAAACACTACTACAAAGACACTCAACCAACTTATATTTGACAAAGGGGCTAAACAAATTGACTGGAAGAAAGTCTCTTTAATAAATAATGTTGGAAAAATTGGCTTTCCACATGCCAAAGACTGAAAATAGAGCCATGCCTGTCACCATGCACAAAACTAAAGTCTAAATGGATTAAAGACCTAAACATGAAAACAGAAACACTAAGTCCACTGGAGGACAAGGTAGGTAGAAATCTTGGAGACGTAGGGGTAGGCAGAGAATTCATGAATAAAACCCAAATCGCACGGAAAATACTTCAAAGAATCAACAACTTGGATCTCATATTATTAAAAAGTTTCTGCACTTCAAAAGATATCACCAACAATGTGGAAAGAAAACCCACATAATGGGAAAGAATTTTAGTCAACAATCCTTCAGACAAAGAATTTATATCCAGAACATATAATCAATTGAAAAACATCAAGCCTCCCAAATTCAAAGACCCTCTTCAAAAATGGGTATCTGAGATGAACACACAGATCTCAGATGAAGATATACAAATGGCAAATAAATACATGAATAAATGCTCACCATCACTGGTCATTCGAGAAATGCAAATTAAAACAGCACTGAGATTTCATCTATCCCTGGAAAGAGTGGCTGCCATCAAGAAATCAACTGATAACAAATGTCAGTGAGGATACGGGAAAAAGGAACACTGCTCCACTGTTGGTGGGAGCGTAGACTGGTGCAACCACTGTGGACATCAGTATGGAGATTCCTCAAAATCTAGGATTTGAAGTTGCATTCAATCCAGCTATTCCCCTCATGGGTATTTTACCAGAAAAGTTGAAAAAGGTCATACCAGTGTAATATATGTCCACCCACATTCATAGCAGCACAATGTGTAATAGGTAAATCTTGGAAACAACCAAAATGCCCATCAACCGCAGAGTGGATGAAAAAATGTGGTATTTTTATACAATGGAATACTACTCAGTTATAAAAAGATTATCTTGAGGCCTTTATAGGTAAGTGGAGGCAACTTGAGAATATCCTCATTAGTGAAATAAACAAGACTAACATTAGTAAATATCATATTGTTTCTCTAGTGTAAAAAATAATAAAAATTAATGGAATAATGTGATCCAAAATTTATAATAGTTATTGTAAAAGTGAAAGGGAAGGGAAGTGCTCTAAAGGATACAATGGGACCATATTACTAAATTGCTGTTAGATTGTTGAACAGAGGGTTTGCACTGTAAATGTTTGAGTGTCTAGCTACTTTTTATGCTTTGATTTTGTAACTTTAACAACTATTTTTAAGATGACGATATATAATGTATCAACTAGTAATTTTATGATGTTAATTTTTTTGAATTCTGTATTATTCTACTTTTTTCTCTTTTTTCTGTTTTCTTGTTTTCTTTCTTTAAGTAAAAAAATGGGAGAAAAAAATAAATAAATTCATATGGAGCATCTGGCATGTTGGCATAGGACTGTAATCCCAGCACTTGGGAAGCTGAGGCAAGAGGATTACTGCGAGTTCAAGGCCAATATGGACTACATAGCAATACCCCGTCCCAAAAAATCAAAATCAACAAACATATGTATACAAATTAATATGGATCTCAAGTGATCTCAAATAGATAAAATAGTCTAAAGCAGAAGAACAACAAAATTACAGACCTCATATTTTCTGATTTCAGAGTTAGAGTAATGAAAATATGAAAGCAATGGCATAGTGAAAGACCTAAGGGCTAACTGACTAGAATAACTCATAAATAAAATATAGCAAATATAATCAAATAATTTCCAATGAAGGTTTCAATACTATGTTGTGCAAAGGGCAGTCTTTTCAATAAATGATGGTTGAGAAATTTGGCTAAGTCAAAAGATTGAAATTGTAGCATATATAAAATATATCCTATCATAGTCTATATAAAACTCAGTTCAAAATGGACCAAATACAAAAGCATAAGAGCTCACTCTACCAAATGTATAGAAAAAACATAATGGAAGGACTTTGGGATATTAGATTTGGCAGTGATTTCTTGCATATGACACTAAAAGCATTAGAAGTTAAAAGCAAAAATGTATGGACCAGGATTCATCAAAATTTAGATGTTTTATACTATTTGCAAAATAGAAAAACAACTGTATCTTTTAAAACATAAGCAGGGGTCTTACAAAATATTTCCAAAGAAAGCACTGAAATAGCCAATAACATAAAATAATGCTCAAAATCATGCTTACTAGAGATGGGCAAATCAAACCACAGTGAAATGTTATTCACGCTCATTAATGTGGCTACTAGGAGAAAAAAGGCAAACATCAAAGACAGAAAATAAGGACTTCAGTTTTATCAAATGCTTTTTCTATGCCAATAAGAATTATCAGGTTGTGAGTAGAAAAGTAGCTTAGGGTTTAGAGGTAGAGTACCTGCCTAGTACATGCAGGGTCTGGGTTCACTGCTCAGCACTGAAAAAAAATTACAGAATTATCAAGTTGTTATTTTTATTTTCAATCTATCAATGCAGTGTGTAATAGTGATTGATTCCTGTCTGTTGAACCATGTTTGCACTTTAGAAATAACTATGCTTAATCACAGCCTATGCTTTTCTGTTTTCTGGAAATGCTAAAGCACCTACTATAACAAACAGTATGACAGTTCCTCAAATAATGAATTGTAGCAGCATCATATGATCCAGTAACTCCTCTTGTATGTACAAAAAGAATAAAAAGCAGGACCCTGTGCACTCATGTTATTTATAGTATTATCCACAGTAACCAGAAGATACAAACAAATACCCATGAGATTAACAAAATGTAGTATATATGTGCAGCGAAATATTTTCAGCTTCAAAAATGAATGGAACTGTGCCCATGTTCCAACATGGATCAGCTTGGAAGACATTCTGCTGCATAATAGAAGCCACTAATCAAAAGACAACTATCATGTAACTCTACTGCTCTGCAGTTCAATAGAGACAGAAAGTAAAAAAATAGTGACCTAACAATGTAGGAGTGGAAGAATAAGGAGTAATTAAAATAAGTACACGGTTTCACTTTGGGGTGATGAAAAGTCATAGAGAAGAATAAAGGGAATGGTTTCATAAAATGTGAATATATTTAGTGTCATGGAATAATACACTTAAAATATTTTAAATTGTAAGGGTTACCTTATATTTTTCCACAAAATACCCTAAGCAATATGCACATGTCTGACTTTATCCAGCAAAGCTCTGACTCTCTACCAATTTGTTCCATGTTTTTTCTCCCAAGCATTTTTGATATCAAAATATATTTACTGTTCTCTCTGCCTAGACTTTGCTCTTATATTCTCTATTTTATTTATCTACATTTTTCTGTGTAATGTTTTGTTTCTAACATGTTTTAATATTTTTAAGTTTTGTATTAATGCATTCATTTTATAGTATTTTATATTTTTATTTTTAGTGTATTTATGTATCTACTTCTATTTTTGTACCCTGATATATAAACTTATCAAGAAAAATAATTTTAAATTTAACTGTTTCATTCACTAATTTATATTTTAGTTCTTGTTACCTGGTGCAGAGCAATGTGAGTTGATGAACAATTTAAAAATTAAGGAATGTCAAACTTGAACAAATACACTTTCTAGTCTTAACACACCATTTAGTCACTGTGGGCATTTTTTTTTCTGGCTTGATTTCTGAAAGTGAACTAAACCTCACTTTTTTCATACACTAAGAAGGCCCTTAAATGTAGAAATAGTTCATTGCTTTATGCATTACATTTTTTTCACCGTTACACTGACTTCTACAATCAATTAAATGCTCATGGATAATGTGGACCTGTAAATTTAACCGAGCAAGCTTGTGCAACTTTTTCTTTGGAAAGAGCAATCCATGTTTCAGACTAGCACAGAAAGAAAAAAACACAGACAGGACACAGATGTTGCATAATGGTTTGTTATACAATTTCTTTTTCTGGGGCAGTAGGTGAATTTTTGCCAAGAAATCAATATTTGGAATCTGTTTAGATCATTATATTTTGAGTGACTCCTTCCTGCAAATGCACAAAACAATAGGCTGCCAAAAGCAATCATGAAAACAAAAAGGTTTTATTTTATTGGCATTACCCCACAGTGAAATCTAGCAGCATGACAGGTCAGTAGATAGGATAAGTGTTCCGTCAAGCCTTAATGCCCAGCGCAACCAACAGACAACTACATCTGTCCCAAGTAAAGCAACTGAAGTTGCAAGAATATTTCTAACATGTTTTTGCTCCACTTTCTACATTTCCTATAAATCAGAAACCTCTGTACTTGGATATATGTGATGTAGGCAGCATTGTTTTGTTTATTTACCATTTTTAATCCTGGCAAAATGGAATGATTGACTAATGAATGTCTAAGTCTCTATATTAGCTTTTAATAAATATTCTGTAGGTGTTGGATAAAACCAAAATAAATGCTGAACTAGAACAGGAACACAATCTAGAAATTTCCTGGAAGAATTGTTCTCAATAAGTACTGGGAAAAATATAGGCAATAATATAATTTGTGAGCCACATCATGTCATTGTCTTGAGTCTGATCTTTAATAAATATTTTTGCAAAGAAGAATGGAGGGGGAAGAAAGGAGAGTGGGCTTGAAGATAGGAATTTCATCTTAAAAGGGCTCAAAAATTTGGAAGGAAACTGAATACCTTGGCAAAGGCTCATGTGATATCAGATGGAAGTGTATCACCCATTTCTCTTTGCTTCATGTGTCTGATTCTAATCTAATAACTGAAGTGAAGAGTTTTTATTTTTTAAGCAGTAATACATCAATAACCATTCATTCACACAAATCTTTTACCAAAAACAGTACATACCAGGTTCTGTGCTGGGAACCACACATTCAAAGACAAATGCAGTGTGACTCCCATCTTTGATACTCGGATGTAATGTAGGAGATTCTGATATGTAAAAGAAAATCATTGCAGAACCTCAAGTATCAAATTAATCATGAGATGCTGTACCATAGTCTATATATCATGACTAATCCATTTATATGAGTCATTAAAGAACATCTCAATAATCTTTGTATCGGAAAGCAACACTGTTATTTCCTGGATATTCAAGAGAGGACAATTGTATGAATTTGAAATGCTTCTAAGCGAAGTGTGACATACACATGTATTCTTAGCACTCTAGAAGCCTGTGGAAGTGAATCACTAGTTTGTGCCCAGGCCAGGAAAGTTAGCAATTTAGTGAGACCTAGATTAAAAAAAAGTGCTGGGATGTAGCTCATTTTGAAGGTCCTGTGTTAAATACCCAGTACTTAAATAAAGAAGACTTTATGTTTTACTACTGCATGCTAAGGGGTTGAATAGTCTTTCAATTAATATGTTTCTAGAGGAATCACGAATTAGTTATTTACTGTATTTAAAATAGAAAGACATAGTTTCCCTTTAGGTAATCCCACAAAAATATTAAGTAAATAAATTACAAAATATAATTTGCTTCTTTCAGAATACATGCTTATTACATGTAGTACAGTGATATGCAACACTGTGGTTTAAATTTTTCAGTCGTCTTAGAAAAACCCTGTGAAGAAATTTGATTAAATTGCTTGAGTCTCATCTCTTTATTTAAACCTGAGCATTGGAATGTTCTACATGTTTCCTCGACTTTTCAGATGAGACGACAATGTTGAAGCCTTTGGAAACTGACAAAGGTAAAATATTGTCCTTGAATTTGGGAAAGATCCATTGGTGTCACAGCTGACTCATCCTCAGTAAGTTACTTAATCTCTAAGGACCTATAAAATGAAGAAGTTAATCTATGAGTACTAAAGTCACTTTCAAAAATTATCAGTGTATGAATCCAATATAAAAATACAAATTATTATGACAATAAAGAACTACGTTTTCTGTATTGTAACTATTTTATTTGAAAGATAAGTAATGGAGAGTGAGAAACTCTCCTAAGAAAGTGTAATATATGGATCTGTTGGTGGTTGTTAAATGACTCTTTCCAATTTTTATTTGTATTGTGTCTCTTTTATAGTTCAAATCATCATGCCTTCAGTCTCAAAAAATTATTACTGAGTTTTTCAAATAATCACAAAAGAGCTTTTCCTTTCTCTATGTTACTCTGTGTGTTTTAAAAATACATAAAATATGGGAAGAACAGAACGGAATGAAATTTGGTGTTCTTTCTTGGAAGTCATCTCCAGAAGGCAGTGCTTCCAGGAATGGTTGCACACTGTCAGCTCATTTGTGTTGCCAGTGCCACCACCTCGTTCCCAGAAGAGCATCTGTGGATTTTGGGAGAGGAGGCGATACTTCTGGGAATGGTGCCCAGAATACACAAGCTTCTGTCATTTGAGAAAGTCAGGGAGAGGACAATAAAAATCTTCATTTACTGCAGGCTTTTGTACAGTCATCAGTTCTGGGCTGACAGCTGCAGCCTCCACACATTCTTATTATTTGCCCATTTTTAAAGACTTTTCCAATAACATTAAGTGTGGGAATTTCTACACTTTGTCCTTTTCCAATCTCAGTTCTAACTACAATCCCCTTTTCACTCTGAAAACCTCCTGAAAGAGATAATACAGACATTAACAATGACCCAAGTCACTGTAATCCATATTTTATATAAATCGAGTACAATTATTATAATCCCTGAGCTCAGTAAGTGTACCCAAAATCATCAGAAGCAGTTCACAGATAATGTGCATTTTATAAAAGCTTAAACCTGGTTGAGATTCAGCAATTATTTAAATATTTCAGACTTTAGTTTTAAGGCACAATAGAAAAACACAGCCAACATACCTAGCATACAGTTAAGTGAGATTTTAAGCATTAGGACGTTGCTAAAGTAATAGTGGCATGCTAACCTGCTGTACGATGACCAGGTGAATCACAGATGCGGTACTCAGAAAACATGCAAAAGGTTTGAGCTTTCAGAACTAAAAGTTATACCATTAGAGTTAGTGAGCATAGGCAGAATGAGAGGCTTTAGGCTTTGGTTTTCATTTCATCGGAGCACTGTCAGAAAGTTAAACTTAAACTTGTCAAATGTTTATGAATAAAACAAGCATGCATGTTGCTTTTTGAGATGAATCCATGAGCACACATGCACACATACATCTAGTTTGTTCAAGTTTCTAAAAGGAAATGACAGTAGATTTAGTGTCTGGTGAGGGCTGGCTTTGGATTCACAGAAGCCATCTCCTTAGGGTATCCTTACAAAGGGGCAGAGGATTACAAGTTCCCTCTGGACCTCTCCTGCTAGGGCAAAATAACTCATTTATGAATGCTCAGCCACCCATGATGTAATTATCTGCAAAAGATACCACTTATTAATACTATTGTATTGGAGATTATGTGTCAATACATAAAATGTAAAGGCTAAACATTCAGAGCATAGCAATATATACTTATACATATAAACATACACATACCAAAACATAATGGAAAAAATATACATGTACAAAAGATATATTTAAAAAATTTTATGTTAACATTATTTTTCTGTATTGAAACTTTTTGGATCAGGAGCTTGGAAAAATGAATGTTAGTGCATAGAAATGAAAACTATTTAAAGATGATAGGAGACCTCAGAAATTCAGAAAATATTAAGATAGTCAGAATAATATGAATAGTATACATGTGAAAATATAGGCATTACTATTGCTCTTACCATTGTTTGGTTTGAGTACCATAATATCTACATACATCTCCAGAAAGACACATTAATTAATAATCATAAGCTTCTGTTATTATAAAACAGCTGCCTCAAAGCAAATATGTAAAATATTATGAAAATTTAAATATAAAAAATATTTTAAAATTTACATGAAGCTATAAACAAGAACAAATCAATTTGATTTCTTTTGGTTTATATATCCTTCCAAATACTACTAGCATGCTGCACATGCACACACATACACACACATATTTTGATATGAACCTATGTGATGCCAAGTCAACTACTGTGAAATTTCAAAGGTTAAAGAAAAGTGAAAATATCTGTAAACTCATCATATCTTTGCAAGTTTATTTACTTGCAAAGATTAAAGATCATGGAGTACTTGTAAACAAATGTAGTAAATCTTCTGCTAAAAGGTTTTAAATAATAAGCAAGGATAATACCTGCAAAGGAAATGGTAGCATACTTTTGTCAGATAAAACAGTGCATTGTGTGATTACAGTTTTAGGCCAAAAACTAAATCACCCAAGTGCACTAAAGTCACAGCTGGTGCAAAATAAAGAGTTGTTCCACACAATCAAATTGCATCACAGATTCAGGTAATGTTCCAAATCCACAGGTAATATCCCATGTCCTCCACCCACTCACTTCCACCCCGCAGTACCTAGACATGCAGGAGAAGTCCAGAGCATAAAATATGTAAAATATTACAGTGGCACGAACCCACTGAACTCTTGAAATGTCTTCTAATTTAGTCCAGAAATGGGACACTGCAAAAAATATTGTTTTATGCTGAGTCTTATTTTACTTTATGTTGATTAAAAGCTCTAAGAGACTACGCTATGCATCACTAGGTGCTGCTCCTGCATACTAGAATATTTTACAGAGCAACCGGAAAAATGGAACCCCTTAACTTATCCTTACCAAATCCATTTGTGTCAGTTTTTGGCATGTAAAGCACATTAAATTTTTATGGTAAAATTGTAGCATCAGCTATCAAGCCTTCAAAATGGTGTGTTTCATCAGTTTAAATCTCAGAATGACTTGGCTATTAATTTATATGAATTCCTTGTTGAAAAAAGTTAAAACATTATTAACGTGTTAAAGAATAACAAAAGTAAGGGGTGCTCACACATGATTTCCTAAGTCTGGAACCACTTTATCTCCTGTTACTGTAAATATGAACAGATCACTTGTTCAATTCGGAATCCACAGAGTTCAGGGAATAACTTGGCTTCTTAAAACAGAAATTTGCTAGTGAAAGTAATTTATATCAGTTTAATAATAAATTCCTAATAGCTAATTTATCACTAAAGACAAGCAAATAATTTTCCAGTTACTAAAATTGGAATCCTCAACACCTACAGAGGATTGTGTGCAGTGTCCAGAGGATATAAAAATTCATGGTACAAATAGCCCTTATCTAAAATGTATATACTCCCATATTTTAATTAATATCTAAATTATTCATAATAAATAACACAATGTAAATGCTATATACATAGCTTAGATATTATACTATCATTTTGGGAAATAGTTACATAAAAAAACCTCCCTGTTGAGGAGAGACACAGATACAGTATCTTTGGAAAATCTTTGATGATTCTTGGATCATGTATCAGTTGAGGTTCTAGAAACTGATTAGCAGAAAAATAAATGAGATCATTTTATCATATTAACCCTTATACAAATGTTCAATTAAGTTTCAATTATCTAATGCAATAACAAACTTTCATTGTTTTTGGAGAATTAATTTTGAGTATAATTTTAGTATATTGATGGAATTAATGATTTCTGATTGATTACAAATGTTTAAATATATAGTACTATTTTGGTCTAATGGCATTATTATATTGATTACAATACATTTTTTACTGCATTTATTAGGAAAAAGAAGGGAAACAACATCAAATACTAATTAATATTATAACTGATGAACAAATACGGGAAAAATCTAGAAGCTCTATGTAAAGTATTCCATTTGAAGAACTGCTACTTTAATTTAAAAATCTTAACAAGTGCTAGAAGAAAAATATATCTTAAATTTTAATCTATTTGATGATACATGCATAATTGGATAAACAGGATTCTTTGTAAGAGAAATGTATTTTCGGAATCAAATTGTAGATCATGAGTTTTTTATTTTCATTTGTTAAGTAAAGACTATTACAGTCAAATATCTGTAGTGAAGAGACATTTTTGTAACTAAAATATCTAATAAAATGCAGTACTTCAGGTAGAATTATATATCTGCTACTATTGGTAATAAAATTATATAGTATATTGTTTCACAGACAAATTATATTTATGATCCTCAACCATTTGAGGGGATACAGTTGATCCTTCTCTGGAAAGAAAAAATAAAATCTTGACTTAAAATGTTGACAAAATGTCCTTAGAAATTTAGAAATGCTTCCAATTCTTGGAAACAATTGTTCCAAGGATCTGAGACTAAGACAAGTGAGTGCTGTCACACTGGCTACTGGATAGATTTTATTAGTAAGCCTACACAGTCCAACCTACCGATTGTACTTGGCATCAGATGTCTGGACAGGCTGTGACAATAAAAATGACACTTCAGAGCATAGCCACTTCCTGGCACTGTAAGAAATGATTTGGTCCTTCAACAAGAATACAATAGCTGAATAAATCAACTACTTCTCTTGGGAAGACAGTCTTACCCAGAAAAACACTTCAAAATGAAAAATGCATATGAAAAAATGTATTATTAGCCTTGTTTGAAAGAAAAGAAAGTATCTGTAGAACCAGCTGGTCAATCTCTACTTGAAATAGTGTCTAGGATTATCTGATGATCAATTATGGGTAGATAGGGACCCTGGTCCTTCAAGATTATTTCACCTCTTTTCCTGCAAATAAACTTCTTAGACAATGACTCATATCTCAAGTGTGTATGTGAGGCAGATTGCTGGCACTGTGCACTTGGCGAGAATGGTCTGATCTTCAGGAGACTAACCTTATAAGGACACAAAGAGAGAGATTTGTCTCATTCCTGGCTTAGGACATTCAGCTATTCAAGCACTCACATGACTCGAGCTTTTCTCAAACATTTATTGTTTTAACTGATACTATAGTCCAGAAATAGTTGTCTCACCATGTTCTTTGCTTCTAGATTTGTTAAAACAGTATTGTTTATATTCTTTTTGGTGAGATTTTCTTTATATTACTCAGAGTATAAATATCCACAAATTCAAAATATCGAAGCCCAAAAGGGATGCATGAGACTTTTAATTCAAATTGTTCACTTTTTACAGTGAAGTTACAACTCAAAAAAATGTAACTGCTTTTACAAAATATTGCACTACTCTCTTAGCTGTGACAGATTAGGGCATGGCAAAAGCTGAATGAGGAAGTAGGCATGACCTGTTTATTACAAGTTCCTAGACACATGTGAAGGACAGTTTAAAGCCCTGCACGTGGATTTCTTGAAAGAATTCAAGCAGGTGTTCAATAGGACAGCCTAGACCTGACACCAGTCTGAAGCATGGAATCATAGCGCTATCTCTAAAGATACATGTGTAGAAGTTCTCATGGATTTCTTTGTGATTTAAACAATGTAAAATGACACACCAATACCATGAAGGCTTTGCTATTGTAATGTTTTATGACAGCCCGTGTTGTATATCCCCAGATTTAGTATGTACTTTTCAAAAAATTGTATATTGGTACAGTTTGGATATGCACAATTATCATATTTATCATAGGGAATTTTTATCTGTAAATGGTATGCCTTAGTTCATTCCTCTTTTATTTTCTCCAGTTCTCCTCACCTCCCCTCAGTATCTCTTCCTCTTCTTATTTACAAAGCTATGTTTGTATTTCATCCTTTTTACTCATTTTTCTTTACCTTTTCTTTCCCTCCATTCCTCTTTCCTTTTAAACAATTGTTCCTATTTCACAATACCTATTTTTATGTTTTGATTCTTATTTATACTTTGTTTTCATACCAAAGAAGCAATTCAGTATTTACACATATAGCCTGAATTATTTCAGTTAAGCATGTAGTCTTAAACTGCATTTATTTAGCTATAAATGTCTCAAATTTATCCTTCTCTATGGCTGAGAAAAAAGGCTCCATTGTATAAAACTTCCTTGCATAGAACTCCATTACATAACTCCATTGTATAATAAACCACATCATTTTTATTCGTTCCTTAGTTGATGGTTATTTATTTGGGTTGTTTCCAAGATCAACATATATCACTGTGGTATTATCATATTAATTTTTCTGCAAAGACACCTGGAAGGGGAACAGCTGGGTTCAATGGAACCTCCAGTTGTAGTTTTTGGGGAATCTCAACACTAATTTCCACAGTGATTGTACCAGTCTATACTCCCACCAGAGTGAAAAAGGGTTCTTATTCCCCACAGCTTTGCCGGCATTTGTTAGTGGTTGATTTCTTTATGATAGCTGATGTGGTTTGTGGCCAGATGTTCCCCCCAAAGCCTCATGTAGTCATGGGCGTGGGCTTGGCAGAGGAAGCTGTTTCATGGTCCAATGCTAGGACTAAGGGTATGAATGCTACACTCACCATTGTGTAGGTAGTGTGCATACAATATAAGAGACAAAAAGAGGCTTGTCCTTCCCCTTTTTGTTTTTATGGCTTTTTCTGTCTTCTGCTGCCATGAACTGGTACCCTCTGCCATGTGCCACCCTACCCTAACTGGAGCCAGCTGATTAAGAACAGAAAACTCTACTAACTATGAGCCAAATAAACATGTCAGGTATTTTGTTTTGTCAATGAGGGAAAAATAACTAAGACAAACAAACATATGTTCTGGAGTGAGATGGAATCTCAGCATTATCTTAGTTTATATCTCTTGAATGATCAGTGATGTTGAACATTTTTCATATATCTGTTTGTTATTTGTATTTCATCTGAGAATTGTACATTCATTTCAGATGCTTATTTATGGATTGGGTCTTTAAATCTGAGGTCTGATTCTTTTTTTAGTTCTTTATATTTTCTAGATATTAGTCCTTTCTCTAAAGAACAAGGCTTTCTCTCAAGCCTTTCTCTGGCTGTGGTAGTTTTTCCCCAATCTGTGTGTTATCTTTTCACTAGGTTACTAATTTTTGGGCAGGAGGAGGTTTGCCAAAGCTTTATAATATGATATTTTCTCAGCTGTTGAGTCTTTGCAGTGTTTTCTGAGCCATTCAGGTTTCTTATGAAATATTTGCTTACATTTATGTCTTCAAGATTTCTACCTATTTTGTCTTCCAAAAATTTAGTTTTCAGAAGATCTAAATATTTAGAACTTTGATCCATTTTTATTTTAATGAATGGTGAAATATAAGAGTCTTCAGTTTTAGTCTTTAGTGTATGGAAAGCTACTTTTTACAGCATTATTTAATAAAAAAGCTCTCTTTTTTCCAGTGAATATGTTTGGTCCCTTTGTCAAAAATAGTGTAAATGAGTGTGTTGGAAGTTGTTTCTACATTTTCTAAGCTCTTCCACTGACTGTTAGCTCTGTTTTTATTTTGTTTTTGCCAGTACCATGCTGTTTAGTAGCTTTGTAGTATAGTTCCAAGTTATCTATGACAAACCAACAGCCAACATCTTACTAAATGGTCAAAAACTGAAATTTTTCACTCTAAAAACAGGAACAAGACAAGGATGTCCTTTATCATCATTCCTATTCAATATAATGCTGGAAACAGTAGCCGGAGCAATTAGACAAGAGAGAAAAATAAAAGGAAGAAAGACAGGAATGAAGTTAAATTATTATTATTTACTGATGACATGATACTCCAAATAGAAGACAGCAAAGACACCATTAAAGACTTGTAGATTTAATAACCAGATGCAGTCATGTAACTGTATACTAAATCACTGTGCAAAAATCAATTGCATTCCTGTACACAAACAACAAATTCACTGAGAGAGAAATTAGGAAAACTGCACCTTTCATACTACTAAAGAAACGAAGCGCTAATGAGTCAGTCTAACCGAAGAAATAAAATATCTCTATGATGAAAACTGCAGTGAAAACTACTCTAATAAGGAGACTGAAGAAGATATCAGACAATGGTAAAAGATACCTTCCTTTAGGGGAGGAAGAACCAACATAATAAAAATATCCATACTCACAAAATTGTTATACAGGTTGAATGCAATCTCAACCAAAATACCATGAGCATATTGGAACTAGAAGAGACCTAGAATAGCAAAAACAATTCTAGGCAACAATGGTAAGGCAGAGGCAATTGACGCATGTACTTTTGTCTTTGTTCTCACACTTTTGCCTATTGATTGGTCAAAGCTTTCTCTGCAGAGCCAGCTTCTCTCCCGCTCATATTTCTTGAATACATTTTGCCACTGTTATTTTTTTTCTCTCATTTTATTCAATTCTTTCTTAGTTGAGAGAAACCTAGAGTCTAACTCCAGGAGAGGTAAGCAATCTAGAATCAAATAATGTTTAGTTGCTGAGCCACTTTTTAGAAACTACTTGATAATAAGCTAGCTCTAAAACACTATGTTTCAATTCCTAAAGCAGTATTTATATGCTCTGAAAGTATTTTAATACTCTTAAATTTTGTTTATACTTATGTCAGAAACATGTCAGAAATCTTATTTCAAAAAAATAAGGGAAAAAGCAAGAAGAAAAGAAAGAATAAACCAAGAGAAAAGACAAAAGTAAGGGAAAAAGTAATAAAGGCTTGAAAATAGTTCTGATCATATATTTTGTTATGTAATTGATTAGATATAACAATATTAAAGTCACATTATAAAGGATATTGAGCATTAACAAAAAGGGGTCCTCAAAAGCCTTAGCAGCTGATTACCAGACAAGGTAATGGTATAATTTTCTGAGTTTCTACCACACACAATAATAAATGCTTGACATGTCATATCTTAAATAATATTTGAAGGAAGAGACACAAAAGTAAAGAAGATGGAGCATAAAATGAATAAACATTAAGTATCTGTTATTTCATACCAGATAGATCATACTTTATAATAACAATACTACTAATAAAACCTTCCATATTTAGGACTGCATAGTATATGTTAGTCTTTTTGCAGATAAGGTAATTTGATTAACATAACTATCTTTGGTTTGTTTTTCCACCAACACAAAATCACATTTGAGAAAAATAAGTCTCAGAATTGTAATCATAGTCTACTGCCAAATCTCTGCCCCCCAGCAATGTTTTTCACATGTACCCACATATATGTGTATATTAAACATACATACAATTGCATGCTGTCAAATTCTTTATGTCATTATTTTCAAATATTTCCATATATAGTGTTCACTTTGCCTGGAATCTTATTCCAGATAGACTTTCCATCTATTCTCCATATATTTATCTTACTGGTCTAAATGTACCACATTTTGTGAATTTTGTTTCAGACTTTACCCTCAGAATTTTACTTGGTATTGAACATACAGGAAGTGCTTTCAATGTTTTTTTTTTTTTCTGAAATAGCAATCATAATAGCTTCTTTCATTTTTGGAGCTCCTTAATAATGCAGTGAACAATTGACAAATGTATCTGTTCAGGTGCTTAAATTCATCTGAATCCAATGATTTAGGAAAAATATTTTACAAAAAATTAGCATTAATATTAACATAATCACTTTGGAATCATCTGACTTCTGACTCTCGTATAACAGTCATCTGTCCTCAGTTTCAGAGGCAGAACTCCATGTCTCAACAGATCTCTGTCAGTTAGGATGAACTGTATTTGTCTCTATATTACCCAATGCATTTGAAGTGATTCACTTACATGGAAGTAGAAACTGAACAGCAGCCTGGAAACTAAGGTTCCAAGAGATTTTTCAGTCTTCAGTCTGAAATCTATGGGGCATCCCAGCAGACTGGAAATCAAAACAAAATTTTCAAGTTATAATCTGTAGGAAGAATTGCTTATTCTCTGGAAATACATTTTTGTACATAAGTCTTTCAATGGAAATAAGGCCCCACATTATCAAAGTTAAGGTTCGTTATTTTTAACTTTCTTAAATATAAATGTTAACCAGAGCTACAAAGCATTTTTTTGCCAAAAAATTAACAGCATAGCTTAATCAATATGGTATCAGGAATTTTATAGGCATCAGCAAATGTTTACACTTGTATTGAAGGAAAACATAGCTAGGAAGCTTGCAGAATATCTTTCAATACATTTTGTAAGTCCTTCCTAAATTTATATAGAGATGGTTGAAGACAACTTAATGTGTCATGAAAATCTATGCCTTCAAATCAACCATCAATACTGAAGTATATGTATGGAAAAGCACATTCTAAACTGTAAGAAACCTGATGAATCTTGGACACTAGTACAGTATCTATGAATAATCAGGCCCAGACTAGATTTAGAAGTTAATATTAGCCTCAAAATGTATGCATTTGCCTATGAGTTAATAGGCTTAATATTATAATACTGGATTTTTTTATGATAAGAAAAACTGACAGGTAGATCTGATGGCTAAAAGTGATATTTGTAATGAGAAATAAAAGGTAACTCTCTTCAACCTCCTGATGAGTCTAAACATTTTCAGTTATGGCCTGTTATTTCTCTGTGATATTATTATGCTTCTAATGTATTCTTGGGCTTTGGAAAAGTAATGGTTGTTAAATTATGCCCAATATATAAAGGTCTAGTTGATTTCTTACTGTTTTCTGCTTTGAATATAATTGTATGATATGAAATATAGCATTTAAAAAATGATTTCTCATGAATGAATCCTAGATTTGGCATTCAGGAGACATTTATGATGATATATTATCTGTTTTAAGAAATGCAATGTGATTTAACAAAAGTTCATTCATTATGGGCAGAGAAATCAGGATAAAATGAGAGGCCTGTTACTGACCACTCTCTGCAAAACAAGACAAACAATTCTTGCAGATTAATCACTAAATTGATAAGCCTCTTTCACAGCATTCTTTTGTTATCAAAACATATAGTACCTTCTGTAATAGCTAAACTCTGTACCAGCATAAACTACAGACATTTATGAAAATATCAATGAAACACACATTTCCAAAAACCTAGTGTATTTCTATTGCTGTAGATAAGAGTTAAGGATTGTTGTGGTTTATGTCAGTGACCCCCAAGCCTCATGCCTTTGCACTATGCATTTGTGATTGGTTTATTGTCTAGTGCTTGGATTGGGGATGTGAGTGCTACGGTGGCCTAGGAGTAAAACCAGGAGGTGATGTAATCACAGGAAGAAGGGGTGTCTCTCTCTCTTGCTGGTTTCTGCCTTGCTGTTTGCAGCCACCATAAACCGTGGCCCTGCCATGACACCCTGCCTTGGAGCTAACTGAGTATAGATTGAAACCTCCAAAAACCATAAGAAATAAACCTTTCCTTTTCCAACTTTGGGCATCAGATATTTTGTCTCAGTGATGAGTATAAAGTAACTAAGACACCATCTATGACTCTGTGATCAGTTATAGAAAAGAGGATTATGATTACTGTTTCTCCCCAATATGGTTTTAATGTAACATGTTAGACTTAATGCTGTTTTATGGGAATTGCTAAACTTGTGTTATAATGTTAAGGTTATAAACTGATAGGAGTAAGCATAAACCAAAGAAAAGTGACGTTGTGTATTCTGGTAGGGAAATTAGGGCATTTCCGTTTGTATGAAGGATAGTTATAACATGTTAGGCACAATTATATGCATGTCTGTGTATCTGGAACTAATTTAAAGAAATGTATCTGGTTGCCAGGTTGACAAGGGATGGATTGTAGTGGTTGACTGTGTCAATTTGAGACATTTAGAAGCTTAATTAAATGGGTTTAGCAGCTCTAAACCCAAGGATGTAGAAGAAGACCCACCTTAAGGTAGCTCATTACCTGTATATCTCTTGTTATATCTATTCTCTCTAGTAAAACCCCGATTCAGATTTTGGTACCAGGAGTGGGGTCATTGCTGTGACTATACCTGACCGTGTTTTTCAAGAGGCATTGGAAATGACTTGTGGGCAGAATTTAGAATGGTTCAGACATGTTTCCTGGATGCATAGAGCTACAGCAGGTTAGGCTGCTCTGTAGAGGAGATTCTGGTCAGAGCTCAGGAGACCACAAGGCTGATAGAAAGCCTGATGGTAAAGATCAGGATTGAGAAGGATTGCATTGATTGTTGGACTTCCCACAATGTGTGTTATGGCTTGGCAGAAAGTTTGTCTGCATTTTGCTCATGCCTAGAGACTGTGCCTGAGACTGAGAATAAGGGAAGTGGACTGATTAATCTGGCAAAGGAAATTTCAAGACAGTCAAATGTTGAAGCTGTGGCATGGCTGTTGTTGGGGGCTTTTAGCCAGATGTATGTTGCAAATCAAGAGCAAAGAGCCCAGCAGAATCATTTAAAACCCTATGAGTTTGGCCAAAAGGAAAACTCCAGTAAAGCTGGGGATTGTAAAGATAGAGGTGATACTTTGATTGCTGAGAAGAAACAGAGAAATAGAAAAGTTGGCCATGGGGCATCCCAGGAAGCAGCAGGTGTCTACCTTTTGCAGCCTCAAAACTGCAAAAGTGAAAGAATTTGCTCAGAGGAGAAAGCTTCAGAGCACCATGCTCCAGAATGGCGACCGAGGCCACATGAAGTTCCAAAATGGGGGCAACATAGAGAAGCTTTTCTTCACAAGCAGGTTCACAAAGCCCAGTGATCCAGGCAACCAACCACTACAGCCAAGAGAGAGAAAAGCGTGGCTACTGCTCCAGCTGGTAGCAAACTTTGGCAGCATCCACATGGCACTAATTTTAGGTGCAAGAAAAATGCCAAATTCTGAGGGTAAGATGGCTTCCACCTTAATTGCAAATGGCCTGGAAGGCCAAGCAGTGTGCCCCTGAAAGGGCAACTTGTAAAGATGTAAGCGTGAAGCCAAAGGTACATTGGAGATGCTAGGAAAAGCCAGGAACCTGGATCATCCAAGGACAGCTGCAAAAACCGAGCAGAGATGGTTTAAGAGAGAAGCTGTGGGAGCTGAAATCCCTGGAAGTGCCATGGAGGTGGAATCACCCAAGCCTTTTGGAGCTTGTAACCAGATTGCTTCAACTGCTGATCATGGAACTCTAGGACTTAATGTTTGCCCTGCTGGATGTTGGACTTGCTTTGTATCCGATGCTTTATATTCCCATTTGTTGTAACTTTTGGAATGGTAATGTTTATCTTGTGCCTTTGCATTTCAGAAATGTTTAACCTTGTTTCATTTGTACAGGGGTTTTATAGTTAAGAGTTTGCTATACATATGGGAAGAGACTTTGGACTTGGACTTCTCAGCAATGCTGAAAATGTTAGGACTTTTGTAACTCTTGGAGATGGACTAAATGTCTTTTGTATAAAGGATGTGCATGAGTCTTCGGGGGCCAGGGGTGGAATGTCATGGTTTATGTCAGTGGTCCCCAAGCCTCATGCCTTTGCATGAGGAAATAAACCTTTCTTTTCCCAACTTTGGGCATCAGGTATTTGGCCTCAGCGACTAGTAAAAAGTAACTAAGACAAGGATTGTTATAAAATCACTAATAAAGTTCATAAAATAATTAGTACAAGGTAAACATACACTTATTAAGATAAAGTCAGAACTTTTTACATCTGTTAACAGTTAGTTTTAACACAAAATAATTTTTATTTAGAAACTAAATGACATTGCAATCTAAATCAGTGTTTTTCACTAAAATAACTAGCTCTGTAAAGCAAAGGTAATAATAACATGTGACAGCAGTGTCTCTTCACTGTCATGCATACTTGTTAGCTCAATATTCCATAGCTGTTTGACATTTTCTCTAGCATCTTCATACTGGCAAATTAGAAATAATGGAATGTCTACTTTTACTAGCCGGGGTTAAAAGAGTAGAGCACTCTTGTTTTTTTCAACAAGAAATGAAAGCAATGTAAGCATGGAAGTCGAAGAGTTGGTGGGTATATTTTTTTCAGAAAACTATTTTAAATTAATTACCTTTTACTCATAGATTGAGGTCAATTTTCACAAATGAGATTAATATATTTTAGCCAATGATACATTTTTAAATTACTCCAACTATCATGATTGTAAGGAGCCTTGAATTGTTTTATTACAGACCTATCTTGAACTCTGCAGTGTTGCCTTGCAGCAACGCTTTGAATGGGAAGTTTAGACTGTAACTTTGTATGAGTAGAAATGATCTTATTATAGGACTAGGTATTCCTTAGTCTTTTAATTTCTTGGTACTGTTGAAAACTGTTTTGTGTGACTTGCATTACTCAGTCTTCCTCCTCCTCCTTCTCCTCCTTCTCTCCTTTCAAATTTTTTTTCTTTAAAGAGTATTTTAGCAGGAGGATAGATTCTTTTAGAATCTTTAGTTTGGAATGCATTCTTTTTTTTCCTAGAAGGCAGGACAGCTTACACTTAATGTACATGTTTCCTTTCAGTTCTTTATGTACATTTATAATCTGGCAGTGAGAATGAATCATGCATGCACAATACTGAGCCTGTTTTTTTTCACAATTTCAAATTACCAATTTGAATTACACATGTTGAGCTTGCTAACATTGGCCACTTGCCTCAGGGAATTATTGTTGAAGAGTCGCAGTCTCTTAGCAGAGCAAACATTTTAAATATCAACACGTTATCATTTGATTTTTTTAGGGTAAAACAGCAATAATTCTAAGATTGAGCTTTCTTAAAATCATGTTGATGCTTGACTCAAGAAACACTATTTGTGTTGTATGATCAATATGCAAGAAACAGATTGTTTCTTTTTATTGTGTACTTGTTAATCTATTTCTAAGGTATTTTGCTAATTATAACACTACTCTTCACATTCAGAATTCAAATTGCACATTTTCAAGTTTTCCTTTTTTTTTTCAAATTGTAATCTGTTAATTACCTGTTTAATGGAGTGTGTAATTACCTACTTTAAGTTAGGAAACTGTTTCCATTTAAGTGAGAGACCTATTTTAGAAATGAAAGAATGTAAATGTAGTCCTTCCTGATACAGAATATAACTCTTTACTTCTCTTAATGGTTCTAAGTGAGAAAATGAGACTGAAAAACAACTCATTATATTTTTTCTTTATGTGTTTGAACAAGCCATATAAAACATAGGTGAAATTTATAGTAAAGGTTGCAATTTAACTACACATTTTAGATTAATTTTACTATTCATTCATGCTGTTTAAGACACTAATCTCCAAAATAGGTAGGAACCAAGTTATTAATGAGATATGTATTGTGAAGTGTTTTCTTTTCAAATGATCGCATAGAACAAAAAACAAACTCATAAAAGAGATTAAATGAGGGAATGAGATATAAGAACTAGAATAACTTAGAAAGTACAACCAATAATAAATGATGTTAATTGAATTGTGAATTTATATGGTTTAAAGGATGATTTAATTCTATCTAGGAAATAACAAGTGTGATGTACAATCAGGCTGCCCTTGTATCACATATAAAGAAATCAAGATTTATAGATATATGACACAAAATCAGTTATTTTCATTCAACCAAAGAGAAGTATAAGCTTTACACACCAAACCATTGCTTCAAAAACAAACACTAACTACTATAATGGAAATACTTAGACTCATACAATCTTAGAACATGGAGCAGACCACACCTATTGGTGATATTTTGAGGCAGTTTATTCTTTTTACATAGCACTGTGATGTGGACATTGATTACACAATCTCCTCCATAATGAGCAGAAAAGGAAGAGCCTTACTTGTGTTCTTCTCTTTTCTCAAAATGGTTGCAATTCTGAGGACAACTGGCTGGGAACAATACTAGCTGAAAACTAAGTCACTAGGTGGCTGATGGGAACAAATATGGCAGATTAAGGATATCCAAAGTTTCCATTTCCATAAAGCAAAAAGAAACCTGACTTTAAATAGTCAAGTTTTTTAGATTTCTAGATATAAATGATCAGTTTAAAATAATCCAAATTTCTTAAAATAGTCCAGAAAAATCATTGAACCTCAGTGTGAACAATGATGAAAAAGCCCTCAGGTATATCTCTGGCTATAATGAGGCTTTAAAGATATAGGAATAAAAAGCTAAGGAAGAGTTTTGCTTGCCAGCAGGAATATTAAAGGAATATGACAAGATTTATAAAAATGCTTTCTGCAAATACTGGAGTGCTTATTATGGAAATGTGCTTCCAATACCTAGCAGACCAATAGTGTAACTTAATAAAGACTTTACCAGTCAGAACAATAGAGAATATAGATGGAAGATAATTACAGTAGTTCAGGACAGACAAAAAATGAAAGAACAAAACAATACAGATACCATAAAACCTGAGGAAAAGTGAGAAACTGTTTTCCAGACCTGTCACTTTATATTATTAAATATGCCCAACCTTCCACAAAAAAGTAACATGAAAAAAAGACACCATAGATGATAAACAGAAGCAAAGATAAAATGTTCAACAGAAATTATTCTTGAGCAAGCTTACATGTTGAACTAACCAAACAAGGACTATAATACAGACTTAGAAGATGTGTTGTACGAACTTCAGAAAATCATGTATGAAACTATTTATCACATAGAGAATAGCAGCAGTAAAGGCCAGCATGTAGCTCAATAGCAGAGCCTTTGACTAGAAATATTAAAACAGTAGAAGTTAGATTTAATTGAGAAGAAAAAAGAAATCAGAAATAAAGAGGAAAAAAGTGAGGAAAACCTGACATAGATGTGAGATAATATCACATACACTAATATCTTCAGCATGTGAATTCAGAAGAGGAAAAAAGAAACAAAGAGAATATTTCAAAAATCAATGGTTGAGATCTTCATATATGTCGGTGTCGCGTTCCCGGCCGGCAGGAAGACACACGACAAGATGTAAATGGTGATCGGACGTCTTTATTTCGTTCCCCTTCCCGGGACCGCTGAGAGCTCTCCCCAGCACAGGTCTCTACCCCGCGCTGCTTCCGTACTTCTTCTTCCGCGCAGGGAAGGGCACTTGCTTATATTTAGTCAGGTATCCAATCACAC
>PVJX010017563.1:0-38112 GCA_004027295.1 Dolichotis patagonum | reverse complement strand
TTTGTCTGCATTTTGCTCATGCCCAGAGACTTTGCCTGAGACTGAGATTAAGGGTAATGGACTGATTAATCTGGCAAAGGAAATTTCAAGGCAGTCAAATGTTGAGGCTGTGGCATGGCTATTGTTGGGGGCTTTTAGCCAGCTTTATGTTGCTAATCAAGAACAAAGAGCCCAGCAGGATAATTTAAAACACTGTGAGTTTGGCCAGAAGGAAAAGTCCAGTAAAGCTGTGGATTGTAAAGATAGTGCTGAGACTTGGATTGCTGAGACGGAACAGAGAGATAAGAAAGATGGCCACCGGGCATCCCAGGAAACAGTGGGTCTCCACCCTTTGCAGCCCCAAAACTGCAAAAGTGAAAGAATTATCTCAGATGAGAAAGCTTCAGAGCACCATGCTCCAGAATGGCACGGGAGGTCACATGAGGTTCCAGAATGGTGGCAGCCACATGAGGTTCCAGAATGGCAGCAACATGGAAAAGCTTTTCTCCACAATCAGGTAAACAGAGCCCAGCAATCTAATCAGCATTGACCCCTACAGCCAAGAGAGAGAAAAGCCTGGCTACTGCTCCAGCTGGCAGCAGACCTTGGAGGCATCCACATGGTGCTGATTTTAGGTGCAAGGAAAATGCACAAATTCTGAGGATAAGAAGGCTTCCACCTTGATTGCAAAGGGCCTGGGAGGCCAAGCAGTGTGCCCTTGAGAAGGCAATATGTAAAGATGTAAGGGTGAAGCCAAAGGTGCAGTGGAGACCCCAGAAGTTTGGAAAAGCCAAGAACGTGGATCATCCAAGGAAAGCTGCAAAAACCAAGCAAAGAGGGTTTAAGAGAGACGCTGCAGGAGCTGAAATCCCTGGAAGTGCCCTGGGGGTGGAATCACCCAAGCCTTTTGGAGCTTGCAATCAGATTGCTTCAAATGCTGAGCATGGAACTCTAGGACTTAATGTTCACCCTGCTGGATGTTGGACTTGCTCTGTTTCCAATGCTTTATATTCTCCTGTTTGTAACTTTTGGAATGGTAATGTTTATTTTGTGCCTTTGCATTTCAGAAATGTTTAACCTTGTTTCACTTGTATAGGGGGTTACAGTTAGGAGTTTGCCATAGGTATTGGAGGAGACTTGGGACTTGGACTTCTCAGCAATGCTGAAAATGTTAGGACTTTGGCAACTCTTGGAGATGGACTAAATGTCTTTTGTATAAAGGTTGTACATGAGTTGTTGGGGGCCAGGGGTGGAATGTCATGGTTTATGTCAGTGGCCCCCAAGCCTCATGCCTTTGCATTATGCATTTGTGAATGGTTCATTGTCTAGTGCTTGGATTGGTGGTGTGAGTGCTACACCAGCCTAGGGTTGGAGCCAGGATGTGATGTAATGGCAGAAGAAGGCGTGTCGATCTCTCTTGCCGGTTTCCACTTGCTGTTTGCAGCTGCCATGAACTGTGGCCCCATGATGCCACCCTTTTTGGAGCCAACTGAGTATGGACTGAAACCTCCAAAAACTGTAAGAAAAAAACCTTTCCTTTCCCAACTTTGGGAATCAGGTATTTTGTCTCAGCGATGAGTAAAAAGTAACTAAGACAACATGTGTGCTTCCTGTTCATCTCCTCACAGGGCTGTACAAATACAAATGAGTCAAGTTAATGTGGTTGACAATTTTAATTACACCCTGCAAAACATTGCTACGTTAAGGTGACATTTTGGGGCTAGCTAACATTTCTCTGTGGATGACACAGTGTATTGACTCACATTCAAAAGTGACCTCCTTGACCTGAGTAGTGAAACTGGAAAGCTGACTGTCGTGGGAGCCGCTCCATCTATCATGTGTCAGTATAAAATGAGCCAGCTCAGCTTTCCTGATACATACAAATTCAAGAGGGGAATATGTCTACCGCTGTGGTATTGGCTGGTAACAGAAGTTCACACAACATATACTCATGCACATCCTCCTAAAAATATATTGCATGAAAGACAAGCATTGTTGTCTTGTCAATACCAGTAGACTTGTCAACCTGGATTGGGTCAGCCTGGGTTTCTAGTCCTGCCTAACAATTGTGCCTCAATATCTTCTGCTATTTAATCAACTGGTCTAATTTATAATGCTAGCCAAAAGAGAAACTGTCTAGCTTTTAAACTGCGTCCTTTCCTGAAAGTTCATGACAAATGTCCTTAACAGCAGGCAAGACCAAGTGTTTAGTAATAGTAAAGAACGCCTTAGCTTTAGTAACTGTTTGAAAGCGTTTCTATAAAGTTTGAAAACAAAATCAATCTTCTTCAAAAGTGTGTATGGTAAACAAAAAGGGGTTTATCCCTGTGCAACAGATGAGGATGCTGGGAAGTGGGCCGAGAGTCACGAAGGGCCTCACTCAGGATCACACAGTTGACACATCCAGTCTCACTGGATCAGTGCTTCTCAGCCTTTTTCAGTCCGTCCCGTCACTGTATTCTTCTAGCAACTTTTCCCTCAATCATTTAAAACAAAGTAATATATTTACAGGCTGGGGATACAGCTGAGTGGCACAGTGCCTGCGTGGCAAGGGCACAGTCCTGAGTTGGATTCCAATATCAAAACATAATAATAATAATAATAATAATAATAATAATAGTATTTAAAAAGGAAGAAATCAATGGGAAAAAGAACTGCTTTGCTTTTAAGGTCTGTCCCAGTACTATTATTGTTTTTAAATATTTCTGCATTAGTAAACTGTTTTGTTTTGCAAGAGAGTCTTGCTCTGAGTTGTAGACTGGAGCTCACTACGTAGCCCCCGATGGCCTTGAACTCATAGAGATCTCGTGCCTCAGCCTCCCTAGTGCTTAGATTACAGGCGTGTACCACCTTGCCCATCCTGCCTTAGTAAGCTTTTCAGGGCAAAGTTCACCTTTAATTCATTCTTTATTATGTGCTGCATGGAGTGCAGTCAAGGAGTCATTCTGATTGGTGCATCCGTTACAAAGTTGTTGGGTAACCTAGACTACAAATCGTACAAGGTAGGGCCAAGAAGAGTTGGGAGACCATTGGCTACCACCCCTCTCTAACTGTAATGGGAAACATAACTAGTTTTCAAGGTCAAAAGTTGAGTGGTATTAAAACGTGTTTTTTTTTCCATCTAATGTTCTTTCCTAAACATTATATCAGTTAGCTTGATAAAAAAAAAGTTTAAATGTTGAAGAATTTAACAGCATCCCCTAAACCTCACTTGTAAAAAGTAGCTCTTGAGCCAGAAAAAAAATTTTTTTTTCTTTTGGCATATAATGCTCGCCTTACTTGAGATGCTTTAAAATTTTGCTTCTATAGAAGAAAAGTAGTCACAGTAAATTTCTCATATTGAAAATGTCAAATTCCTATTTGTTACATGATGATGTAAGTGACTATAAAATACAAATTTCTGGTCGAGGATATAAACTCTACAAAGATTTGGATTCCAATATCTGTGGAGATATGAGTAATAACTACAGTTGCTTTTTGTGAGTTGTTTTAAAATAGTTGTTATGACTGCCATTGTTCACAGTACGTCTGTTATATGTGTGTCTGAAAGAGAGATTGCAGTTGCCGATATTTGTACTCATATTTGTCATTGTCTCCAAACTGCAGAGCGGATATTGCCAAGGAATCTCATTCTCATACAAGAGAGGAAGGACAACAACAGGAAGGACAGACACCAATGCTTGCTGAGTTTCTCCTGTGTTTAAGAACAGCGCTCGAAGATGGGAGTCTTCCTCTTCTGCAGAGTACTGGCTGGTCTGCAGTGGCTGGAACACACTACAAACTCACATGTTGTCTATTGATGTGTTCACTCCAGATACAGCATATAAATATGCAGTGGGTTCCCAGAGAATTCCAGGTGGGGGATACAGCAGTGAAAAGGAGACAAATCTCATGTTCTTCTAGAGCTTATAGTCCAGGGAGGAAACAAAATAATAAAAAGTGGGCAAATAATACTCTGCACTATGCTAAGCATTTTGTTGCACTGTAATTTTTAATTATCAAAGCAAATCATGTGAGTATTCCTTTATTTAATGTTAAATGAGTAAAATGAAGGATAAAGAGGGTAAATAACTCTACCCAATATCTCAAAGTTTGTGAGTCACAAGCGTAAAATACTAACCTAGGAAATTTTATTTTAGGGCTCGTTTTTCTATACCACTACAAAATCACAGAAGACTACACAACTGTGTCTCCCAAAATTTCTAGGTTAAAACCCAATTCCCAGTGTAATGGTATTAGGAGGTGTGGCTTTAGGAGGTGATTAGATTATGAAGGTAGACTCCTCATGAGTGGAATTAGTGCCTTTATGAAAGAGGCTCCAGAGTTCCCTTGTCCCTCCCAACATTTGAGGCTGTGGAGAAGCAGAACCAGGAAGACAGCCCTTATTGGACACCTAATATGCTGCTACCTGGGCATTGGACTTCCCAGCCTCTAGAACTTCAAAAATAAGTATTTGTTGTTTGTAGCTTGTAGTCTATGTGTTATTCTATTAAATCCCCCAAATTGATGAATAAGAAAAGCTTTATGAAAACCACATTCTAAATTTTAGGACTGGTGGGGAAAGCAGAAGTGAGAGTGTAAGGTGATAGGTGGCGCAGTAAGCAACTTTCCACAAGTACTTACAGAAAAAAGTACCTCATCCAGAAGAGGCGTGTCTGGAAAGGCTTTCTGGAGATGTGGAGCCTATCCAGCGTCTTGAAGGATACATGGGAATTAATCAGAGAAACTGAAGAGTAATGCAAATGAAGAAGGCCACTTTAACTTCATGCATGGAGTTTGTAGTGGTGTCAGAAAGCCATGAGACATAAAGCAAGAAAGAAATCAAGGGCTAGATTCTCCAAAGAGGAGCTCTGTCTTTTTCTGTAAAGGTAATGGGAAGCTATTGCTTGATTTTAAGAGTTTAGTGTGATCCACTTGCATTTTAAATAACCCCTTTTGTGTTCCTAGTCCATCAGGCTTTTGACAGGAGTTGCATGTCTTCTTTTCCTTCTCTGCAGCCCCCAGCTGCTAGGAACCGTCCACACCAGGTCCTCAATGATCACCTCAAATGTCTCTCCCACAGGGAACCCCTGCTGCTACTTGAAACAGATTTTCATCTGGTTTAAGGACAAAAAGCAGCTAGCTAGAAGGGAGTGTGGTCTGAAAATATTCTGGATCTTGGATCTTTTCCTGCTCCTGCCTTTACCACATACAGTGCAAACCTTGAAACTAATAAGGTGAAATTCAAATGATTTCGTTTGATCCTCTCAGGGCTCCTCAGCTCATCATCATTGAAGCCTGTGGACATAGCAGAGTGGGGGCAGGGGCCTTGGGTGAGAATATGAGCCAATAGCTAGGGTTTGTTTTCTGGCTTCTCTCTGCTCAAGAAGAAAGTTTTGAAGTGTAGGGAAACCTTGAAACTCTGAAGTGTCACCAAATTGGATTCAAATTCTCCCTGGGAATGCACAAATTAAATCGTAACATACTAACTCATTTTCATTCTTTTAAAATAAATGAGGGGTGGAGGTGGGGATAAGACGTAGATATGTTTTACTTTTATGCTACATGAACTCTGGGAGGGTATTCAGAAACTGATAAATGGTATAGGGGTTGGGGAAATGATAATTGATAGGAGAAGAAAATTATACTATACATTTTTCATTCCTGGAATCAAAGAATTAAATTATCCTTTCACAAGATATCTCATGTCTAAAAAGTGTATAAATATGACTACCGATTAAATTGTATTGGGAACTGAAATAAAGTATGATAAATTATAGAGAACTGAAGTATACAGATGACAGAAATAGCTCAGTGTGTGTATGCGACAGCAAAGAAAAATAAACCTAGGAAGGTATTTCTATTTGGTCACAGCACAGGAGGGATAAGGTGGTACCAGGAGACGCTCACTGACTTGATGGCCTGGAATCATGACCTACCAGTCAGCAGTCACTTGTTTCACTTTCTACCTGTTGCATGGGGAAGCACCATATTGTTTCCAAATGGGAAAAATTTGAATATTTTCATTTAAAAAATCTGCAACTAAAAAATAAATTCTGATTAACTGATCTACAAGTACATGACATAGTCACCTTCAAATCCCAGACATTTTGGTTTATATAAAAAAAACTGCTTCAAAGTTTTATGGTTGAATAGAAAAACAGATATATGCCAGAGTTGGATATATGGAGTCTGTGACAGTTAAGCTTAGCTATCAATTTGGTTGGCTTAAGAGCTGCCCAGGAGATTATTTCTGTGTGTGTCTGGGTGGGTCATAGGGGCGTGACTTTGAGTACTGTATCTGGTCCCTGGCTTCTTCCGGTTTGATACTTCCTTTGCTCTTCTTCATGGCTACCACGAACTAGGTAGCTTTAATCCATCACACTTTTCCTCCATGATACTTTTAGCCAACCATGGATTGAAATGTTGGAAACTGTGAGCTAAATAAACCATTTCCTCTTTTAAATCATGGGTTTTGAGTATTGGTCCCAGCAATGGGAAACTGACTAATACAGGGTATTATTGATTTAAGACAAGACTTGTAAAATTATTTGAAATCTTGCTAAAAGATAATTAATAGCCACCATGATGCATGCATTTGAGCTTGACTTAACCCTTGCTTCGAGTTTCAATTTAACAAATATTTATGGAAGGCTCCCTATGTTTTAGATGCTGAATGAGAAGAAATATTGTATATAATTCAGTCCCTATTCGACATGAATCTTTTTCCTTTTGACAAAACTATACAAAGCAGCAAATGAGTCTGTACTTATATATTATAGAACACTGGAACAGGAAGATATGTCTGTTAGATATGTGGTCACGGAGAGATGGATCTTCAGAGGAACTTGGAAGGATTAAGTTCCCAGGATGTGAGAAGACACCAATATGAATTATTTTCAGTAATAACAATAATCTCTATTTCTTCACAGCCAGACAGGCTCAAATGTTAATTGTACTTTGCACTGGAAAAATTAAGCAGTGAATATAAAGCCATGCCAACATGAGCACAACTGAATCTTTCTGCTCAACCATTTGCTCCTTGTTAAATCACCTTCCTATTTTTATAAGAAAACAAGGGGTGGGAACCAGCTTCTGAAAACTGCAAAATAAACTGAGTTGTGAAAATGAAATCTCTTTCTCTCCTCAGTTTGGGGATGCTGTTGGACTCGAAAACAACAGGGGCACTTTGCTGGGTACTGGCGACAGCTCATCATGAGCACTCTTGAAAGAGCTTGAAAAATGAGCTACAAAGCGTGTGGTGGTGGTGGTGGGTATTGATTTGAACACTCAGTATTATGGAGATGATAAATTTAATGAAAGTTCTTACAAAATCTCCACCTTTCCTGACAGTAATGTCTTTTAATTTAAAAGTATACATATACACATACAAATATGGATATACATACCTATACACATCAATTGTTTCATGATTTTAGAACAATCATCCACGGATTAATCTGCCACAAAAATCTGCGGCCAAGACGCCACAAATGACAGCACAATGGATACTTTTCCCTCCCAGCTCTCCTCTAGGTAGTGGGCACCTGGCCTGTCCACAGTTCCTATGGAGAGCTGCCACAGGGCTGCCCATTAAGGAAATGAGAAACATGAAGCAGACAGTAGTGCAGGCACCACCGATGGTCATGTCTTTGTTGAGTGCATTTCTGCCTTTGCACCACAAGGAATTATCTTTAATGCTGGAGGCCCAGGGCAAAGCTTTCAAATTGTAACAGTGGTCACCACAGTGGCTCCAATAAAGTTAATGAAATGACTAATTAGATGCAGAATATTATGCTATTGTTACAGTCCACGGAAGAGGAAAAACGTGACAGTCTCTGCTTAAGAAGCTTATGGCCCAGAGGAAATACAAACAGACCTCAATTTCCTTTTTTCTCACTTGAGTGAATATATCTTACACTGTTCTATCAAATCGGAAAGGCTCTGTTAGGGAGAATAAGCTCCTTTTAATATGTATGCAGAGAAAAACCTGAAGAGTTAGAGCGGGGCGGCAAGTCACCTTTTCCACGGTGTAGTAATGGTTCATTTTGAGAAACAGCCTTGGCATAAAGATTGCAAATCCTCTCACTCCCAGTCTTAAATCCAAGCCATGCACCAGCCATTGAAAACTCTGCAGAACAATATCTGCCAAAGGCAGAAAAGTAACAGTTGTGAACCCTCTTAAAAGGACGTTTTATCTTACTTAGGTAAATTACTATTATTGTCATTGCAAAATCATGGTCTTTCACATCTGCTGACTTAATGTTGTGATGCTCTGTGTACCTGAAGAGAGGCTCCAAGTACCTGAGAAGCTGTATCTGATTATTAGAAATGAGGCTCTGCTGCTTCTCTCTGAGGGCAACCTGCTAATTTCAGCAAGAACTGTCTGCATGATGCTTTTATGTGAGTGACCCAGAATAAAGGGCTGAGGATCACAAATGAAAGAATTAAAATATTTCTGAGATGAAACATAATATCTGCAAATTGTTTTTGAGTAACAATTTGAAGGTATTTGTTTAAGAATTCTACTCAGCTATTTGTGTAGATAGATTCTTGCTTTTCTTCTCCTACCAGGTCAGTTTCCTGAAGTCAAAGGCCACAGCATATGGCCTGTTTTGGAACTGGGACTAAATGTGAGTAACAAAAGAAGGGATATATCAGAACAAAGCAAGTCTTCCGGATCCTCCTACTGGTAAAGGGCATATGACACCAGGATGGATAGAGGACCTCAATGATCCCAATTGGGATCCTCAATGATCCCAATAAGGGAAATACAACTCCCGACCTATTAGATGTCTAATACACCAAGTTCATGTTCTTTAAAATCAAAAAATGAATTCTAGGAACAACAGAGGTTAAGAGTAGTAAGTATTTATTGAGGGAAAGAAAGCTTCTGTTTAAGAGGGACAGAAAGGGGTCCCGATTGGGTGATCAACCAACCCCACTTCTCAAGGGTGTTTATTGAGCATGAAATGTGGTGGGTTCGAGGTGGGACAAAACTATAGTCAATTAATAAGATTACAGGTAGAGTTGCTTAGGTAATATTGATCTAAAGAGAAGTCACAAGGAGGGTGTGAGGTGGAACAAAACTATGGTCAACCAATAAGATTACAAGTGTAGTCGCTTGATAATATTGACTAAATGGGAATCAAATAGCAAAGTAAGTCATGTAGCAACTGTACAAAGAATGAACAAGGATTTTCCAGGAAGGAATGGGCTAGGGAGGATTTGGTCCCTCACCCAAGGTGACTGATGGCTATTTAGAATATTAATCACTGCTGTTCATCCCTGGGGTAGTATGTAGGTGTAGTAAGTCCTCTTTTGCTTGAATCCTGCCTTCATTGAATGTGCCTCATCACAATGGTCTTCTATACTGTTTATAACTAACCTAGCTGTGTACAAGACTAGCAGGCCAGGTGAACTACGGGAAGGCAAAGGCACTCTCAGACCAATAATGCCTCAAAATCAACTTGGAGACCCTGAATTGTCTCACAGGAACCTTGGCCTTCCCTAGGATACAATGTGGAGTTGTCTTATTTGACGCCCAGGGTTTCCTCTTCTGTTTTGATCCTTGAATCACCTTTTTTCCCAGACCTATGAAACTCTCTCTTCTTTTTTCTTTCCAAATCTGCTGATTGGGCAAGGTCAGCTTTTGTCTGCTTTTGTGTCTCAGCTATACACTGTTCCACATCAGTTTTGTACTCTGAAAGGCTTCAATTTTGTAATATTAAAAGCCTTCAGTTTTATAACTGGGGGGAAATGCAGTGTCCCCAGGATGGAGGGCCTGCTCTCGCAGCCGCAGTGTGACTCAGGTAACTGCTGCAGCTGTGGGATGGCTTGGGGCTATTCCCTTTTGGCCCCTAGCAGCAGTACATTTGAGGGACCTGGCACTCCAGTAGGTGTTAGTCTAAAGAAAGAAAGTATGATAAAATGTGCTCTGAGGAAAATACTTTTAAAGAAATAACTTGAAAACATATCAAGGTATGGGATGCAAATTGCTTTATTATCATAAAGGGTAAATGTGACAGAAAATATGATGTGCAGCCAACATCTGGCTGTTCACATGTTATGGAAAGAAAGAAAGAAAGAAAGAAAGAAAGAAAGAAAGAAAGAAAGAAAGTCTCCCCTAGTGGCCTGTCATTGCATCTGAAACATTGACATTTTCATGTCCAGAAGGGCGACATTCACATGCAGCCATCTTTCCTGGGAAGTACACATACACATGATCACCATTAACCTCTTAGATGCAACAAGTGATTCTGAGTCCTAGCAGAACAGGATCTGAAAAATAAAACATGGAGAATGAATGCTTAAACCCAGAGTGAGCTGAGAACATTTCAGAGCTGTGTTATCCAGTATGATGGACATAGGTCCTTTATGGCTGCTTAAACTTCAATTAAAATAAAATAAAATAAAATATAAAATATAAAATAAAATAAAATAAAATAAATAATAAAATAACTTAGTTCCTCAGTCACACTAGACACACTTGGAGGGCTCAGCAGCCAGTGACTACCATAATCAGGCAGTGCAGATACGGACACTTCCATTATTGCACAGTTCTGGTCTGAAATATTCAGGACTTAATAGAGAAATCACGCCTGAATGGACTCTATGTTGTACCTGAAGTCCAGAAAATAGTGAAGAAAGTACCAGAAAAGAGGCAGGGGAGGGGAAGGGCTCTAACAGAAAAGTGGCATCACACATAGGAGGGGTGGCAGAGAGACCAAAGATGAACATTGCCTGCTTCACTATTTTATTTGGCATCTTCTGTTCACATAGTCCATTAAGAAAAGGCAGGCAGGGCCAGGGATTTAGCTCAGCAGCATAAGTGCCTGCCTGGCAAGTGTGAGGTCATGGGTTTGATCCTTGGTACCTCCCCCCACCCCCCGCCCCAATGATGCAGGCTCTTCCAGCAAGTCATGCCAGGGATCAAATTTTGGGCCCATCAAATACTAGCCAGTTGCCTGTGGGCAATCTATCCCTTCATAGTCTTTCCTTACTATGGAATTGAGGTTGCAATTTCTACCTTATGCCAGTGTCACGAAGATTAAATATAACACACATGGTACATTGCAGGTGTTCAATAAATTGGATCTGTGATCTCACGGAGCCTATTACCTGTCTGGGACCACCAACATCTTTGTATCTGTCTCTGTATTTAACATGGAGGAGGCATTCCATAAATACTAAAATTGGATTTGATTGAACTGGAGTAGTCCCATTACTCTTCTTTCATTCTCAATTTCAATATGAATGAAGCCTCAGTGGAAGATGCTGGGAGAACTCTGATGTTATTAGCATAGCTGGAGTAATTAACATGAAATAGGATCAGAAGACAACAATCCCTTAGAAGCTAATCCTTTTAAGTTAATGGAATTGAAATATTATAATTCATGAAATAGTACTTAAATAATATTGCTTGGACAGTTACAGCTTACTATTTATGTTTGCTGAATTTTAAAAATTATATCCTTCACAGAATTGCTTGAGGGCACAAGTACAAAGAATTAATACATTAATTATCATAAATGATTCATCAAACAGCAACAGTAATAAACAGCTTGAACTAATACCTTTAAAACAAAACAAAACAAGCCAGTAGCCTTAGTGCTTCTCCACCGAGAAAAGGCGGCTCCCAGAGCAGCCCACTGGCAGAATGCAGAAAGTGAAGAGGGAGCCCAGTGCCTTGGTTCCCTCCACTGCCTTCATATTTAAACCGGGTGGACAGAATCTCCTCACCGTGTACCTCTTAGGAAGATGTTTTACAGATTTTCCTGGGCCCACAGTCATCACTATGCCTTTCCTTTTCTTTTTTTTCTCTTTTCTTTCTAGATATCTCAAAAGACTGTTAATCTGCTCCAAGGCACTGATGGGCAGCAACTGAGTCTTTGCTTCCTAATTTTTCAAGTAAGACATTTGAAACTTTCAGATAAAAAGTTTTCAAATTTGGCTGCACGTTGTCCAGAATCACTCACGGTCATGGAGAACAGAAAGCACAAACGTGAGCAGGTACAGAGCTTATTCACTCTTTCCCCAGCCCTAACACGCCCTTCCCAGCAATAGTTAAGCCAGCACAGCACAATTTACATATTTAATGTTTGTTTTAATTGGGTTTGAAGAAAAGTCTGCAACAATATAAATACTGTGAATATTTCTTTCTCAACCTTCGCTGCCAGCTTTTAATCTCACAATCAGGTTCAATGACTTTGTGGGAAAGCCTGATATTTAAAGAAAAATATCCATATAGGATCTTAACTTGCAGCTAGGGTTGGTTTCTCCTGTTTAGTCTAACTGTATTTATCTCTTTTTAAGTAGAAATGAGTAGGGGCAGCATCTCTAGTCTTTCTGTAAAAGAACTAAGATTTGCCCAGGAAACTGAGTGTTTGTGAAGACTGTTTTATTCTTTCCATGCGCCTAATAAAGCAGCACCTTCACCTTGGTACTCACCAAGTAATCATTGCTGTGACTCCCAAACAATTTTACTTCATCATTTAACTCTCCTAACTTCTGTTATCAAGAAGAGCTGTCTCATTTAATGAAGATGGCTTATTTTAGTAAAACTGTAAGTGCTCAAATATAGATTGGGCACAACTTACAGCGTTAAGATGGATACACAAGTGGTAGAGTATATTTGGCTCACATGGGTGATTTTTTTGGGAGACAATATGGAACCTGTTTTTGTGCCTTGTACTCAGTAGTTCCCAAAGAATGAACTGCTGTCACAGCAAGAACCTAGACATAATTCTACTCATGTGCTTCAAAGTGTGTAAACCCTCAGTCGTAGCTGCATGTCACACACTTTGAGCTGGGTGTTTGCCATAATGTAAGACCAAGACCAGTTAAGAAGGTCAGCATTCCAGGGTCTTTTTCTTACCACCTTTCAGCTCCACTAAAGTGCTACTAACTTGGTAAACAAGCAGCAGTTGAACAAAGGAACAGATTCCATCTTCTTTTCTGAACACTGGAGACAACTTTGGTATGGGGGACTGAGTTAAGAGGAACCAGACTCTGCCCACTTCAAGTTTTCCTTCTTCCCTGTATCCTCCTTTCTTACCCCTCCTTCTCCTGTTTCGAACATTCAAGGAAAAAAAAAGAAACAAAATCATAACGTAAATATCCATATACCTTCACTTTGCATGATCAAATCTTAACACCAGCATTTATTTTAAGAAATAGACATTTCCCAAATAGAGTTGAAGCTACCTGTGTGATGACCCCGCCTTTAACCATACTCTGTGTTCACTAGACCCTGCCTTTAACCATACTCTGTCCACACTAGAATAACTGAGAGGCTTAAAATTCACATTGCCTGGGGCTCTTCTCATGCTAATTAAATCAGAAGGTCTGCTTCCTTCAGTATTTTTTAAACTCTCCAGGTAATTATTACAATGTGTAGAATTTGAAAACTACTGCTATAACTTCTACTCTAAAAGTAACTGCCACACTATATTTGATTTTTACATTTCTGCTATATATGTATTCACACACAAAATAGTTTTGCATGTTTTAAAAATATTTAAATTGTATAAAACTCTATGTGATCGATCACTTGCCTTTTATCTTTAACATTACCTTTGAGTTTTATACATATCAATGTATGTAGCTGTAGTTTGTTCATTCTAACTTTATATTCAACTTATAAATAGACCAAAGCACAGTATTAGTTCATCTTCTTATTGGTAGATATTGATAATGTGACTTTCTATTATAAATTTGGTTCATTTCTTCATTTATTTACAGGATTCTTTTTATGTTTTGGTAAAGATCTTGCATGTTTTGTGTTGGAGTTCTGCCTATATATCCAAAGTTTTCTACTATTGTAAGGGATATCCTATGTCATGTTTTGTTTTTGTTAGTTCAAAATAAAATTAATGTTTCTGGGTTGATATGCTGTTCAACTACTTTGCTGATTTTTGTGTAGGTTCTCTTAGATACCACTTGGAGTCAATCACATCACCTGTAAATAGTGATAGGTTTTTTTTTTGGTCTTTATAAATGTCATGCCTTTCTTTTATCTTACTATATGTTTAGAACCTCTATCATATTTAATAAAATCTGTCAGAGAAACTCGTAGCATCTCTTTGACTACAAAGAAAATACTTGTTCTAAGGAATATGTTTACAATAGATTTTTATGAGAGAGCCTCTTATAAGTTTAGAAAGTTGTCCTATTTTGCTGAGTTTTTGACATGAGAAGATGCTAAATTTTATCATGTACTTTTAAAAATCAGAGTCATGTTATACAACTAGTACCATAATGCCAAGCATTTGGTGCCTGCTTCATAATCCAATTTCTGAGGCAACCATTTCCAATTATTTTATATATTTCTTCTGATATTTTTCTCTCTTTTAAAATAAATATAAGTATATATGCATATTTTTGTGCCAAAGTCAGCTTTATTTGAAATTAATACAAGTCTCTAGTTTTCTTTTAATTAGCATTGGCATGGTTTATTTTTCTCTATTGTTTTACTTTTATCTTAGTCTTTATAATTAGAGTAGTTTTACTGCAATACGTAGTTGGAGTTTTTAGTTAATCTACTTTGGCAATTTATCTTTTAAATATTGCATTTATATAATTACATTTAAATATTGACTGATACTGGATTTAAGTAGGATATTTGTAAAGTTTTTTGTCTGTTGCATTTACTCTTTTTTTAATTTGCATTTATTCTTTTCCCACTTATTTTTCTTCCTTCTCTGGTTTTATTTGAATATTTTATATGATTCTGTTTTCTGTTAGCATATGAATTATATTTTTTAGAAACTCATTTTTTTAGTAATTTCTCTTGAATTTGCAACATACATTTACAGATAATTTAAACTATTTTCATATAGTACTGTATACTTTCATGAATAGTACAAGGACTTTATAAAAATATTAACACTTTTTTCTGTCCTATGTCTTTATGAAATTGCTGTTATTGATTTCAATTATTGATTGCTATAAATACCTAATATTGCTGTTCCTTGGAATCCAAGGGGAATTGATTCTAGGACTCTGTGGATATAAAAATCTGCAGATGCTCAAGCTCTTTATATAAAATGGCATTGATTTTGTATATACCTATACATAACCTCCTGTATACTTTAAATCATTGCTAGATCACTTATAATACCAAATACAATGTAAACGCAAATGTCATATAAGTGATCATTAACATATTGTTGAAGAAATAATAACAAGAAAAAACATCTGTACAAGTTTAGTACTGGTACATTTTCCCCAAAATATTTTTCATCCGAGGTAGGTGGGATCCATAGATATAGAGGGCTCACTGTATACTGGTAATATCATTGTTTTAAACAGTTCATTGTGTTAGTCAGCTTTCTGTTGCTGGTACAAAATACTTGCCAGATGTAACTTAAAGAAGAGGTTTAATTTGGCTTGCAGTTTCAGAGTGTTTAGTACATGGTCCGGTGACACCAACACAGGAACATTGTGGCAGATGGGATGGTGGGATGAAGCTGCTGACTTCACAGTGAGCAGTAAGCAGAACAGGGAAAAAGTGCCAAAGGGTTAGCATGCCCGGGGCACCCCCCTTCAATCGGGCCCTACCTCCTAATAGCCTATAAGGCTATAAGCATCTTGGGTTCGTTCACTGATGAACATAGTATTCCCATGAACCAATCACCTCTGTAGGAGCTTCCCGATCCAGTCAAATTGCAAGTAAGCTTAGCTGGCACGTGGGTCTTAGATCAATTAAGAATATGATAAAATACATTAGCTTACTTTTACCTGTTATTTCTCTGATGCTCTTGTTTTTTCCCTAACAACCCAAATTTCTGACCTATATCATTTGCCTTCTGTCTGAAGAATTTTTGAACATTTTGTGGGTCACACAATAGATCCCCTCAGGTTTTTCAGAGATGGATTTATTTCTTTCTCAACTGTCAAAGAAAGTTTTACTGGGTAAAGAATTCCAGGTTGGTGGCATTTTCTTTTCAATACTAATTTAAATCTCTTACTCCACTCTTTCTATTTGCCCAGTATTCAGACAGAAGTCTTTTACTGCTTTTATCTGTGTTCCTCTGTAGGTAAGAATTCTTTCCAGCTTTTAATGTTTTTCTCTTTGTTTTTGGTGTCCTGCAGTTTAAATGATATATCTATGTTATGTTTGCTTACTGTTTTTATTATTTATCATGTCTGGTGCTCTCTTATCCTCTAGAATTTGTTTTTTGTTTGTTTGTTTGTTTGCTTGTTTTTTGGAACCGGAAATTGAGCTGAGGGGCTCACACTTGCCAAGCAAGCTTCTGTGTAGCTGAGCTATATCCCTGACCCTCATCTAGAATTTGTGATTTGGTGGCTTTAAAAGAATTCTTAGCTTAATAACAGCTTCAGCTATTTCTTTTTTCTGTCTTCTTTTTTTCTGATATTTTAATTACACATACTTATCACCTTTGCAGTTTTCCACAATTACTTTTGGATGTTTCACTGTTTTAAAATCCTTTTTCTCTGTGCATTTCAGTTTAGGAAGTTTCATTTTTTCCCCTTAGCCTTATCAAGTTTACTGCTGAGCAAATCAAAGGTATTCTTAATTGCAAATCAAACGTATTCTGGAATTTTTGACATCTATCATTTTCTTCTAGTTCTTTCCTAAAATTTCTTTGTTTCTGCTGAACTTGGTGTCTGTTTTTATATGCAGTCTACTCTTTCCATTAGTGCTTTTGGCATATTAACCATAGTTCTTTTCAATTTGCTGTCTTATAGTTCCAACATTGTTTCATCTCTGAATCTGGCTCTGGTTCTGATGATTGATTTGTCTGTTCAGATTTCTCTTGCTTTATTTGTCTTTCGGTATACTCATAATCTTTTCTGAAAGGTGGAAATATGTCTGATAATATGAGTTCAAGTAGTAGGCCTGCATGAAGATTTATGTGATTTTGGCTTAGCAGTTGGACTGCATTATGGTTTGAGTGTTTATGTACCCTTGCTCCTAATCTCCAATACACTAGTACTGAAATAAGGTCTTCAGAAAGTGATTAGATCCTTGAGCTGAGCCCTCATCAATGAAAGGGGCCCAGGGATCCTTACTCCTCTATTCTGTCACACAGCTAGAAGACACCATCTTTGAAGCAGAGAACCACCCTTTCGCAGACACTGACTTTACTGACGCCTTGATTTTGGACTTTTCAGGCCCAAGAGATGTGGGCAATACATTTCTATTGTTTATAAATTACTTAGCCTAAAATAGTTTGTTGCAGCCTTCTGAAGAAACCAAACTAAGTTGTATTTAAAGTTTTCTGTAGCCATGGGCTTCAAGTTCTTCTAGTGTCCTCGTTTTTGTCTCGCCCTTCTTTGGGCTTCATTAGTACTCCTCAGGGACTGTCTGTGTCTTGCAGCACATTTGGCAGCTTTCACTGCTATGCCGGAGCTCTGTGATGTGGCGCTGAAGCATGTGGGAGGGAAAGCATTCCATAGCTTTCCAATTAAATTAAATCTCTGTCCATTTTTCAGCCTGTATCCCACGTCCTTTACCTTCAGAAGTATTTCACCGGTGGTACGGCTTTTCTCTTCTCTCCCCTACTCCTCTTCCTGGCTGCAATATTTCCAGCTTAATTCCTCAAAGCTCTGCCTTCTATTGAGTGAATTTGCCACTCCTCTCTTACATAAGTCAGGAAGATTAAAGGAGGCTGGAGCTGAAGGAATCTCCTTCCCCTAGCTGGGATAAAGCTCTGGCAAAGTCTTTGCTTTGGAGAGGAGCACTTTGAGTGTATTTCACAATGATTCCTTGTGTCCTTCCCTGGAGAACCATAAGGGAATCTCTCTTAGATCTTCATTGGTAGTTTCTGGAGGTAAAGGCTGTGAAGATGCGCCCTGTCCCTGACCCCAGACTGTGTCCCTTAGGAGTGTCTCACCTTCAGATGACTTCACGCTCAGCTTCAGCGATTCATCGAAATTGCTATTTAAGTATTTCTTGCAGCAGGTTGTACTGCAGGTCGACAGACCTCAGCTACAACTCTGCAGAGGCACCTGCCATCCTGAATCAAAGACAGTGCATTACTCTGTAAGCTCGGGTCTGTGATGGGCCCAAGAAACTTCCTTGGATTTTAGTTTACCTGGTTTTAGCTTGTTAAGCTGTTTACATGTCAGAAGAGAAAGCAAAGTCTTGACTCAGATGTTTCATTGTCCCTTTTAGGGATCCTGAATTCCTGTGCAAGAAAGTACAGGGAATGGAGACAAGCCCTATTCGATCTACACAGCTGCCCCAGAATCACTTCATATACACACTTCTAGGTTTCAATTTTTGTTTTTGTCCTATAGGAATTTTCTTTGCTTTCAAGTATTCTGAGCTCTAAATTTTAAAGTACATGCATTTATATTCATCTGGCTTTTCTAGATATTTTGTAGCTGTAGATTATTCAGTCTATAATATTGCTGAAACCAGTCCCTAGCCAATTTTCCTCTGAAATAGGCAGTGACCTCAAATCCAGAAATTAAAGCTTTAGGTGGGACCCATGACTCCTGAAATCTCACTGATCCAGGCAAAGTACTTGCTGCTTTGCCCTGACTGCCACATTGGGGTGAACTCAAGGATCCCCTTGGCATCAGTCAAGTCCTGGGGCTCACAGGAAAATAACAATGGTGTAGAGCTTCCAAAGATTTCGCAAGCTCTTTGTCCAAACTTATGTGTGATCCAGATAGTACTTCTGTGCTCCAGACAATAACCTTCACTTTGGGATTTCATTTGGGCTCCTTCTGTTGCACTTGTCAACTCCATCCTAAGCAACATTGGGCTAGATTTTGACTGAGTTAGATTAGCTTCCCCTTTCTCTCATTCATCCGTCCGCCTTATCCTAAGCCTCCAGTTTATGACTTTTCCTCCAGAGAAGGGATTTCACAAATCCTATCTCCTTCTTGGGGTATAGTTTGTTCTTTTTTAATATACAGCTTTGACCCAGAGACATTTTGAAGTTAAATCTGTACAATTACTTTGAAGAACTACGGGGTACACAAATAGTCAATCTCAAGGACTAAATTTACCCAGCTGCCTAAAATCTTATGGCAGAGAGAAAGTACCTGTGAAAAATTAAAGGATTTCATTAAATATTTTAGTTTATTGCATTAGTAACCAGAAGAATAAATGGATGGGTATCATCCTGCAAATTCTGAGGATAAAACCTTGTATGTTGGAGTATAGAAGCCTAATACTTGAGTATTTTTTTAAAATTGCTTTATTTTTTTGAATGTCTCCTTTCTCTTGAGATAAGAATATTAAAACTTTAATTTATGGGCCTCAAGTCAAATCCCACAGCAGGCACTGTGGTGGTGTGATTGTTGGCTCACATAGGAGCTGCACGTCAGAGTCCTTTGAAACAGAAGCCACAGCAGAGGTCGTCGAGGGGGAGCTAAGGTCGCTCATACAGGAGGTTGGTTAATTCAACTTCAAATCAAACTACAGAGCAACAGCAGTGTTACAAGCTCCTAAGATTCATCGTGGGGAATCATTTTTCCCTTAGAAGGTCTTAAGCAGGCCAGCTTGCCCGTCTCAAGTTTGTAAGAGCATATTTCCATGTACACATGGTAGAGTGGTTAGTGATAAGGAGAAAAACAATTCTTTAGTGGGGAAAGAAAAACATTTCTTTAGTAGGGAAAGAAAAACATTCAAATATGATGTCATATCCCATACAGAATCTCAGTGTCAACCTTTCAACTTGACAAAACTCTGGAGAGATTTACATTTCTTTAAATCTGTGAAAATAGAAAGTGTTAGGTTCTTCTTTTTAGTATCTGTTGGGAAAAAAAGCCTTCTCATTTGTACCTCTTACTTCATTGTACCTTTCAAAACAGATTCATTTAGAAACCAAGTACTCAAGACTATATGGAAACCATATCTTGTGACTAGTGAATAACTTTTTTTCTTAGGCAAAAGAATTTCCTGGACTCAACAATTAAGTTGTGTTGACACAGGTGGTTTCAAATGTTTGGTAGAAACTTTTGAGATTTCATTATAAAGAAAAGAGACCTTTCAACCTCCTATCTGAGACCTCACAGGCTTTTGTTTATGTTTCATTTTCAGTGCTCTCCTGGGGACCCTGTACAGCTACTCTTCCTTCTTTATTAGACTAACTAACCATTAATTCAGCATCAGATGGACTTCACCTCCCCAAAGAATTGACCTTGACTTTTCTTTCCCTTTTCCCATTTTCTACTTCAGGGCTCTTTTTCTGGAGTTTCTCTGTCTGTCTGTCTGTCTGTCTGTCTCTCTGTCCATCTGTCTTTCTCTCATTTTCTCTCATTCAATATTACTTCACATCCTTGAAAGCTCATCTTCCTTTCAAGGCTATAAGTTCCTAGAGAGCAAAAACTTTATTTTAGTACAATATTGGGGTCTGTGCTTAGATCCTCCATCTCTCAAAGGAGTGCACAGTGAAGGTCTAAATAAATGAGAGGAGTGGTATGATCTTTAGGGCACCAGTAGGACCAAAACCCTCTGCAGAGTCCTTAACTCTGGTGGCTGAGATAGACAATGTCTCTGGGCGGTCTATATTTATTTGGTATTCAAACAAGAAAGGGGTTAGAGTGGAAAATGTAGGAAACCTGAGCAGGACCTTGGGAGAAGTTCAAGGACCCCTCCAAGCAACAGACAGTGCTAATTAAGGAGAACTATCCCAGGAGAAAGTCTCCAGGTGTCCTAAGCGGTGGCCTATCTTGCCTCCTGCGGCGTCTCCTCATTCTCAGTTCAGTCATGCCCGGGCCATGCCACAGCCCTCCATGTGTATTCAGCTTCAATTGCTCCAACAATTCCCTTCTATTATAAATAAAATAATAAATAGCCATTACACAACAAATTGAGTTTTTATATAGTTTTATTAAATATTATGCATTATAGAAATGTACACAAGTCATACTTGTACAGTTCAGTTAATTTTTTGACAGTGAACACACCCATGCAACCAGCACCAGGTCAGGAATGGAACATTGACAGGATCCCAAGATCTTCCTTTGTGCTCCTCAATCTTGCCTGCTCCCCTGAAACTTAACACTAGTCCTGAATTCAAATGCTGAGAATTAGTATTGCCTGTTTTGGGACTTTACATAAATGAAATCTACGTTCTTTTTGTTTGTTTCTTTGGTAAAGCATTATGTTTGTAAAATACTGAGGTATTTCTGGGTATGTCACTGTAGTTAACTTTCTAGCTCGATAGTATTCTATATAAATATACCACAATCTTCTCAATTCACTCTTGTTGAGCATTTAGGTTTTCAATCTGAGGCTAAGTTTTCTTACACAAGTACATGATGAATAGTGCTGAGATGAGCTTTCTTGCACACTATGTGATATTAAGAAATGAAATTAGATTCATCAATTTTTTTTTCTCGTACAGGGTACAGAACTCAGGGCCTTCTCCCTGAGCTGCATTCCTACCAGTTACTTTTAATTTGAGACAGAATCTTGTAATTCCTGAAATTGCTCAGGCCAGGCTCAAATTTATAATCTTCAGCTTTTCAGAGTGCTGGAATTATAGGCCTGTACTACCATATCACCATTTTTTTTTAATAGGTTCTGGGAATCAAACTCAGGATCTCATGCTTGCCAAGAAGGTGCTGTCCCACTGAGCCCTATCCCCAGCCCCAAGTATTTCACAGTCGTGACTCTTGGTTTTTTTCAAACTTAGAACCTCACACTTATCAGGCAGACACTGTGGAGCTGAGCTACATTCCCAGTCCACACATTTTTAAAGAGTTTATTTGAACAGACAACAGCTCATGAATTAGGCAGCTCTAGACTGCTCTGGAAAGGCTCAAGGAGAAAACATTTATCTTTGCTCTCCAAAATGAAGCAAAAATAGTATATGTGCTCAGTTGAAGTCAAAAGCCCCTAGTTAGAGGTTAGTTTGGTGGTTCTTCTTTGATTAAGCTTAAGTTTTATTTCACTGCTTACATTAGATTGGGTCTTGGTTCACTTATTTGGGAGTCCAAGTTATGGGGACTATCTCAGCTATGCGACTTTCCAATTAATTTTTTTAACACTGTATTTTGGTGTACATATATTTGCATTTCTAAGATAAAGACTGATATAATGTATTATAGGTTTCATATATTTTCAGCTTTCATAAAAATCACCAGATTTCCAAAGTGGTTGTGTCAATTTTCTCTTCCATCAATAGTGTATGAGAGTTCACAAATGTGTTTTGAATCCATTAATAAATAAGTAAAGGAATTAAAGGTGTTTGTTTCCTTTCCAAGCCTGTGTTTTAAGTAGGACAGTCTTCCTGGAAACCTGAAAAAACAGACTTTTCTTCACTCTTTTTAAAGTTTTTCCTTATATTTATAAATGAGTGACTTAAATTAGGGCAAGATGGGAATGTATACAAATGTTATCTATGAGAGAATTCCCAAGTCATTAAAATAAAGCTATGAAATGTATATTTCCCTTCCTTTTTTTTTTATTGTAGCTACTAAATATCAGTGTGGGAACCACTAGCTTTGCTGGAATATCACGTTGTGAATAATTCCAAGAGTAGATTTGATGTTTCAAACCTGCGTGAATAATAGCTACCTTCCTTTGTGGGATCACTTCTAGTCTTCTCTTGCTGTAAACATGTCCTAATCAAAAGTAATTGTGAATTTGCACAGCAGAGACCAATTAAAATGCAGTTAGGTTTGCTGCGTGTGTTCACCAGTGCAAATGCCCACTCTGCAGTGGGAGGCTGACCCAGGCAGCCACAAGGCATTATCGGCCTGTGCACCCTGAGTCTCGGAGGATGAGAAGAATGGAGTCAAGAGGATAAAGCTAAGTGTTGCTAAGAGGGGAGGGCATTTATTCAGGAATCAGCCTTGCTCTCTGAGATTGCTACTTAACTGGCTTTCCCCTCTGGAATGACTATGTAATTTGCTGGAGGGCAACTTTCGTTTTAGCAGAGAATCAAGGGAGGATAGACCATGCAATTTAGTACATTTTCACTTATTCATGGGGTCTCCTCTCTGATGTGTACCAGGGGACCCAATTGAGCAGCCTCCTGTGCAGTCCTGCACTGGGACTTGTCAAGTGGTTGTTGCTACCACTGCAGTACAGTACTAATAGTTAGGAGGAAAAGCGGAGGTAGTCTTGCCTCAAATCACCGCGTCTCTGCAGCTCATCTCCACACCCTGGCCTGAATACCTGGTGAAAGTGGGACTGACAAAAGCTCAGTGGCTTAGTTTCAAAGATTAGAGAAAATTTAGTGGTCACATAGAAAGGTTTTAAATCTTTGAGCTTTTTGCCACGCTTCAAATGCCTCCGACATGCAGGCCTGCTTAGGGGTGGAGGAATGGTATACTTTTGCCTGTTGACATCAATAGGATAAAAATACTCCGTTCCTGCACTGTGATTTCTAATATAAATAGTTCCTATAAGTGGTGAGATGCAGGCTGAATTAAGCAGGCCAGAGTTTCATTGTCTTTAAATTGGCTCTTGGTGGACTAATGGAATTCAATTCAACTGATACTTATTTAAAACCCACTGTGGGTGAGGAAAATAGAAAATTTCTGCCTCTGTCTAGCTTTTAATCCCACGTTATAGCGAAATAAAATAGGTACTCATGACACCTATTGTGTCTGTACCCTCTTCCCTGGGAAGTAAGGCTTTTCTACCTTTCCACTCCAGGATAGGGCCAGTCCGGAGGACTGTATGACCCACAGGCATGGTCCCTGGGATTGACCTCCACATAACAAGCAAGCATCAAAGACCACTAGTTATTCCCTGGGGAATGTGTGCCAATATAGATAACTTTAAAGGCCATTTTCTCTTTCCCAACACAAAGCTGGAATCAGGGAAGTGTCAGGTAGGACAAGCAATCTTTTTCTTTCTCCTCTCTTATGTTAGAAACTGGGTGCCTGAAAATTGAGCTAATGAAAGAGATTAATAGGAAAGATGGCATGTAATTTTTATTAATATTTTATGTGTTTAGGAGTTCACAGAAGTTCAAAGAAATGGTCGACTCAAGAGTTTACATTCCCTTTTTGACAAAAGAAAGACAGTCTGGGTTTCAAGGGCTGGAGAACAGAACATGAAGGCTATTTTAGTAAGGTCCAGGTCCACCCTGTTGTCAACCTCTGTTTTCCAGAATAAGGGTGATTTTTCCTAGGACAGAGGTGAGGGGCACTTTTTTTAAGGGGGAACTAACATCTTGCTTTTAGGTAGACAGGGAAAGATAGAATACTTGTCGAACATCTGTTGGTTTTCAATTGTTGTCAATTGAAAATACTTTTATCTGGGTGTGGTGGCACACACCCATAATCCCCGTGTTCTGGGAGGCTGAGGCAAAAGGACCGCAATTTCAGGCTCAGCAACTCAGTGACTTAAAGAAACCCTGTCTCAAGTTTAAAAAAAATTAAAAAGAAAGGCAGATTTAACTCCATACCAAAGTCCTGGGTTCAATCCCCAGTACTACCACAAAAATATCTTCTTTGCAAAGGAGCGTATTTTGGGGGTAGCATATTGTGATCCTTCCAGGTGGAAGGGTACTGGAGCCATGTTTGGAACCATAGTGAGCAGCCTCCTGGATAATCTCTGGAGTATCTTGTCCTATAAACATTCCCCAGAGGGAATGCTTCCCCGGAGGGGAGCAGAACAGATAGCATGGAACACTAGGAAGAATGTACTTTTCCCTTGCAGGTTGACCTCCTGGGGGCCATGCAGAGGCCCTCGGAAGCTTAGGCAGTGAAAGTAGATCTGACGTGGAAGGCAGAATGGATGGGGGTAAGAATAGCTGACCTTGGCTAAGGCCTGGACAGTGGTTCAAAGGCATCCTTCGAAAACCCCAGCACAGGAGGATAAGGATGCTGCGAATTATTCTCTAATGAAGACTTTGTCTCAGTAAGAGGAGGTCAGTTTAATAAAGGTGAAGTCCTAAGAAAGCTGAGTAAGGATTTAGTGTATGAAGCAGAAATCAGTGTTGCTTGTTTTTGAGACAGGGTCTTACTATGTAACCTAGGCTGGCCTCAAACATGTTATTCTCTTGCCTCAGTCTCCCAAGTGCTAGGATTTTGATATGTACCACTATACCTAACCCAATCTTCTATTTATACCAACAACAGCTGGGTTCTTAGTAACTAGGTCAGATTTTAATGCATACTATGATGTAATATAACATTTTCCTTTCATAGATATTTGGAAACTTCGAATTAGGGCAAAAAGTCTGTTCATCTATATAATGTGACCACGTGACAAACAATTTCCTCGTCAAGTTCCTTCTGATGTATAGTAGAATGGAAGAAGATGAAAATGTACACCTCGTTTTCAATAAAATGTAAAAATAGACTTTGAAAATAGTCATGATTATTGTTGATCAGCAAGGATCTTTATGCAGTCTTCTTCCCACCTGTCTCTAAGATCCAAATGAATGATCAAAGTGACCAGATTATTTGGGCAGAATAGGAAATGTTTACTAGCATTTGAATTAAAAGTGTCATTTATTAGTCACATGATGTTGGGCAACTCATTTGACTTTTAGAGAAAATATCTCAGAAGTCTATTGAAAGAATAGTACATTTGAACTGCTTTTTGCAAAGGTTGGAAAACACATACAAATAAAAGGAAGATATTATATGAACAATTTGAACTAAAATCAATGATTGCCAATCCTTCAGATGGCCATCATAAAAAAGGTAAGTGCTGATGAGGGTGCAGACATTGGAACACACTGTTGCAGAAACGTAAATGCTACAGGCACTTTGGAAGCAGTCTGACAGGCTCTGAAAAAGTTAAGCACAGGTTTAACACATGACCCAGCAGTTCCGCTCCTGAGCGTATGCCTCAGAGGCATGAGCCCATACATCCACACAAAATCTTGTACAAGAACAGTAACAACATTATTCACAATAGCTAAAGGGTAGGAACAATACAAATGTTCATTAGCTGATGAACGGGTAAACAAAACGTGGTGTGTCCCATCCAAAAGAATTGTGTTTGGAAATAGCCAAGAATGAAGCACTGGTGCATGCCACCATAGGATTATGGCTTGAAAAACACTATGTTCGCAAAGGGGAGCCAGTCACAAAGGACCACAGATTCCACTTGATCTTAGCCAAAAGGCTGAGAAGTGATAAAGATCACATACTGTACAATTCCATTTTTATGAAATGTCTGGCATAGGAGAATCTATAGAAACAGAAAGTAGGTTAGTGGCCGCCTGGAGCTGAGAATGGGGTGGGGAGAAATGAAGAGTGACTGCTAATGGATATTAGGTCTATTTTGGGGGTGATAAAAATGTAAGAAAATTGATTGTGGTGATGGCTGCAAAACTCTGTGAATGTACTACAGATCACTCAATTGTACACTTAAGAAATCAATGCTGTCTAATTCTGTGAGCAAAACCAATGCCACACTAAATTGATTAACAAGAAAAAGAGAATTAAATAATAATATAAAAATATATGCTGAAATAAGGATATTGAATTGTATTTTTTTTATTATTTTCCTAGTGATTAGTTTTTGAATCCACTGAGTTACTGAAACAAAAAGTTTTATTCAGCTTTTTAGGATGTCCTAGATAGTGTATTGTATAGACCAAGTGCTCCCACCTTCTCTGAGCCCCCGTCCCCTGAGGATGGTGATTCTTTCTGGTTGCCCCTTTAGATCTGCCAAACACAAGAAAACGTGATGACCAGCTTAGCCCACAGGCGTGGGCTTATTACTAATGATAATTATTGGTAGTTACAATTCTGTTGAGTGGCATGCTATAGTTTAGGTGGGTATATCGGTGCCTTCTGATATTAATGTAAATCAGTCTTCCATAACCTGATCACCTTGGAGTACACGCGTATGAACTGAATTCCTAGATGTTCCATCCAACAAGCAACAGATAACTTCTGGAAGGTTTTGCTACTCTGGTCTGCCTCAGAGTGGACTTTACACACAATCCTTTAAGTATTCAACTCGCATCTGATTACAAATTGCTATTTGTAATGCCCACGGCTGTTGAGCACCAGAGAAAGAATTTTCACTTTACAGAATGAAAATATCGACTCTGCAGAAACAATGAAAATTCTGAACTCTTACAGTAAATTCTACCTTATGCTCTATAATACAGAATTGTTCCTAATTTTTGGAACATTAATGGATCCTCCATACCCTGATTTTTTAGTATTTTTTTTTACTTTTGTCAACTTAATTGATAGTAGTAACAAGAACAATAACTAACAGTATGTGTTCATTTAGAACTAGACAAACTGTTCAAGAATTAAAAATTTAATCAATATATAATAGTTTCACTTGTGATTTTCTTGAAGTCAGGTTATTGAGGTAGAATTTACAGATAGTTTTTAAAATTTCTAGATATTGAGAACTGAATGCAGGGGATGCTGGGCTACATGCCTACCTCCCCTTTTTTAAATTTGTTTTTTATTTAGGGGACAGAATCTCACTAAACTGCCCAGGCTAGCCTGGAACTTGCTGTTTTAATCACTTTCTTTGTCTCTGAGACACCATACCTGAGACCTACAACTTAAAGGTGGAAGTCTATTTTGGTTCCTGATTATGATCCCTAGTCAGATGGCTCCAAGGCAAAAATGGCATGCTGGCAGGGTGGTGGGGGAAGGCTGCCCATGCCAGGGCATCCAGGAGGCCAAGGGAGAAGGGAGGAGACCAGGAGCGAGACTGGCTCTTTCAGATTGTGCCCCCAGTGATCCGCCTCTAAGCGGGGCCCACCTGCACCAAGTCAGCACCTTCCACTGAGTACCCTGCCTCTGAGTACCTGAGGCTTTGGGGACTCTTTAGACCCAAACCACAACACTTGTGATCCTCCTGCCTCAGCCAAGTAGGTGGGATTACAAGTGTGCACCACCACGCCCAAATTTAAGTGCAGAGTTCCTGCGTTTTGACAAATATAATCGCCTGTAATCACCACCCATTCAAAATATAGAATATTTTCGTCACTCTCAAAAGTTCACTTGTGACCCTTTGTGGTTAGTCTTCTGTCCCCTCCTCTAGACTGTGACAATCACAGAACTGTTTTGGATCCTTACAGCTTTTGCCTTTTCCAAAATGATGATTAAATGGAATCATATAAATGGAATCATATGGCATGTAACCTTTTGAACTCCGTTTCTTTAATGGACCATAATGTTTTCCATTACGTTTATCCATGTTACTGGATGTGTCAGATTATTTCTTTTTATTGCTGAATAGGATTTCATAGTGTAAGTGTTTCACATTTTGTTCAGCCATTCCACACTTGGTGGACATTTGGGTTATTTCTAGTTTGGAGCAATAATGAAGAAAACTGCAAAAAATTGTGTGTAGGTTTTGAATGTTAGACTTCTTCATTTCTTTTGGGTAAATATCTAAGGTGACATTCTCAGGTTCTCTGACAAAGAATTTTAAATATATTGTGGCACTTACTCCTCACAAGCAATCATGGACAGTATCACTGTTAGTTTCTTTTAGAGATGAAAACTAAGACCAATAGACATTATGTCATTGCTCAACATTACACAGCCAGTGGGGACAAACCCAGGTATCCTACTGCAGAGGCTGAGGTCCCAACTCTTTGTCCATAGCTATAGCTAACTCAGCCCCAGCTAATGGACTCATATTGGAAAGCAAAGTAAAATATATGACTGCATCGCAGGTAATAAAGGCTTGATTTCCAAAAGAGAAATAAATAGCTTAGAACACAACATGAAAATCTTTATAAAATTAATTTGGGAAAATTGGAGTGAATCACAAAGAAGACAATGCAAGGCAATTCAAAACCCATTTCAAAGATGAGTTCTGATGTTTACATTTTTATCCAGTTCAAATAGTATAGGATCATGACAACCTCTAGCATTGAAACAGTTCTGATAGATGTTTTCTCATAAGGCTCCTTTGCTGGTAATGCATACTAAATACCATGCTCCCACTAAACCCATCATAAACAATATATCCCCTCAAACACATATGTACATTTGTAAATTTCTAATGCTCCTTAGTCACAATAATAATAGTAATAACTTTAGTATATGAATAATTAACATCTTTAACAGTTGCATTTTCTATTCAAGAATATATTGCCTTGGATTCCAAAATGATGTTTGTAATATGAACAAAAGAGAAATTATAGCAAAGATTAACCTCTAAAATATATTGTGGAGATTCGGGAGCTCTTCCACAGAAGTGAAAATAATGGAAACTTGACAGTGAAGTATAAAAGTGGATCATGAATAGTTAATATCCAATTCTTTTGCGATGCGGGAATTAAAATAAAAACTAAAAGTCATCCCAGTGACAATTTAAGACAAATTTGTCATCCCCCAGTGCCAAGTGCAAGGACTTGCATTTATTATGTACTGAATAAACATTTGCTGTGTTGAATTTAATCTTTCCAAGATAAATGTTTGTAGCAATAGTAAAATAATTGTGGCAACTACTCTGTATAAATTCTATGGGTTTAGCATTAATAAAGACAATGTATTTTTGTCTTCCTAACAGAACTAAAGACTTATGTAAATGGTACCATCATGGTAAACAATTTCTTCAAGGAAGTCCAAACTGAGAGGGCCCACTGATGGCTGTGACATGCACAGACCTTGAACACTAGTGCATTCTTTAATCACTGACTTTGGGTGCTGAGGACTGGAGTTACAGCTCAGTGGTAAACCATGTGCTTAGCATGTGCTAGGACCTGGGCTCAATTCTCAGAACTGAAAAAAAAAAAGAAAATTCTAATAAAGTCCTTTTGATCATAATTTACAGGAGACTCAAGCAGAATAAAAGCAAACACACACACAAACAACAACAACAAATCCAGAATTTGGAATATTACACCTTATGGGGCAGAGCTGACCTCCCAACCTGGAGATGCACAGGCAGACAAAGACTCTCTCCTTCTTCTCTGCAAGCCAGAGTAGTCTCTGCAATCCAGGACATAGGCTCTGCCTCCAGGATGCACTGGGCTCTGTTTAAAATAGAATTTGATGACTTTGAAAAGGAAGATCTCGATAGAATCTTCACTGGTAAGTCTAGGGCAGAGACTGGAGAATATCCAGTTCCAGAAATTGCAATGGCTAAGTTCCAAAGGCTTCTGTTGCCTGAATTATTAGTAATACATGTGCCAGTCTCTACATACATTGTTAGCAGCAGGGGTGTCTTCATGGGACTGATTTTATGGGTAATGTTGGATGTTGTTCAAGTATGCTTACCCTTTCAATCTGGCACTAAGAGCCTTAATTGATAGGTGAGCATTTTCATAAAATAACCGGAAATAGCCAACACACACAAAATATTCTTGAGGAATAAAGTAAATTGAGGCATACTGTTTTTTAAAATTTAATTTTAAAGGGAATAAAACAGCAATAAAACAAATCAAAATAGTGATAAGACAGTAGGAAATGTACAATAGTTACTGTACTGCATGATGTTGTCCTCTAGATAATTGCTTGACTTTAGGCTTGCAAAGTCAATCAAAGAGTTCAGTTCCTCCAAATCAACTGGTTTCTTGGGGGGAAATAGTGGATATTCCCCATCCTCACCCCAACCCGCAGCCCACATGGGCTCACAGGAAGGGATTTAGATTCCATCTTGGCTCTCCTCAATCCATGCTCTGGTTGGCTCATAGGTGGGGCTTAGCTTTTTTCAAGGTATACTGTTTATTTCTGAAGAACATAGGTTAAAGATAGATAAGGATGAATGGTAAGTTGGGACTAGCATCAATGGGGAAAAAGAAAAAAATTGGTGTTGTAGTGCAAAAGAAACCAGGCGCTATGGTATACTCTGTAATCCCAGCACTCTAGAAGGCTGAGACAGGATGATCACAAGTCTAAGTGCAACTGGGGTAGTTTAGTGATTTGCACAGAACTTGTCTCAAAAACAAAAACACTGGGGTGTAGCTCAGTGAGAATGCCCTGGGTTTGATCCCCAGGTACACCCACCCACCCCAGTGTGCAATGAGCTCCCATTGATTGTAAAATAAGGGTGCTGCATACGTGGCATCATGGACGGAAGTATAGCATTTTGCACAGCCAGTCTCCTGTGTGTTTTTACATTCGGTCAACTGCATAAAAAAATAGAGGCAATGAGACTTTATTTCAAAGTTTTACTCTCCCTGAAAGTACACATTATTCCATTTTATGAAGGGAATATATATTAAAGTGAGCTTCATGTGAAAATATGTGGGTTGAAAACTATTCATTCTCCCAGTATTCATTCTCTTTAGTCCCTGATACCACTTGGTATAGCTGATCCCACAGCAGCTGTAGTCCTAGACCGTGGTTGGGATAGCATTATGATGGATCTCGTGGAGTGGAGACGACTGATGACGATCAGCCGAGGAAGAAAATTATCCTCTCTGTCACAAATGATACAAAAACATGCTCTCTCCTCTTGGCTGTGAATAAAGAAGCAATAGCTGCCATTGGTCTGGTGACCACGTTGTTATCTTGAAGCCTGACAGCTGTAAGGCTCACCTGCTGCTGGAGAAGCCTGAGAAGAGACACAGAAGGAAAGGGTGCCCTGGAGCATCACTGAACTGCTGGACCACACTTCGCCCCAGTGTTCATTCAGGTCCCTCGGTGAGCAGAAAACAGTGATGGGATTGCCAGGGTTCACACTTCATTGGTATCGGGCCTGTGAAAGAGTAAGAGGAAGCTTAAGGGCAGGCTTTGAGACCTTGAGGTAGATCTAACACCCTGAATACAAAGACCGAGGAAGCAGGATTAGGCGAGAAGAGGCTCAGACTGCCAGAGTTTACAGTCTAAGCCTAAAGGGAGCTCCAGCTCCAGGAGCACTGCTGGCTGGAGGAGTTTTACACTGGGCAGAAATGCCCACGTGTTAGTATTCCTGCTGTGCTTGGTGGCCAGGGCTGTCCAGAAAGCTCCACTGTGTCCCAGGTCACGCTGTAGGGAACCTGAATGCCTAGAGGCTGGTGGCTGTCAGTCACCAGCGTGCCTCACAGCGGGACAGTGCGTTCTTTCCTGAAGGAAGACCCAAGCAGTGCACCTCTCTTCTCTCTGGACTGCTTAAATTACTTGAACCACCAAGTTCATTTATTTTTGTCAGTTTTGTGGTTACTACAATCATTAAAATAATTTGACTTCAGGTTTCTGTTACTTGTGATGGAAGGAATTTCACTAGTATCTGAAGTAATACTTTTAGATTTCTGCGAAGATTATTAATTCAGTTCAACACACAGTGAGCAAGATTCTTCGGTTACATTATGTCTTATCTTCAAAAATAAACTCAGCACATATCACAGGACTGACATGTAGTTGGTACATTAGTGGTAGCTATTATGATTTAGTTCCATTATAGTTCTTCAGCATTTATTAATTTTAGTGTCCATAGGTACTATGCTTTTTTTTACACAGAAGTTAATATTTATAGTTTGTGTTAAAATTCAACTGATGAGAGATATAAATTTTATAACCTAATTTTATAAGCATCTACTTTTAACTCACAAATCTTGTTAGTATGTTTTCAAATTTAATAATTTTGTGTTACAATTTTAAACGTTTTATTTTTTATTTAATTAATGCTCAATTAGCTGATCAATTTGATGGACTAAATTCCTTAGCCATTAAAACTTTGTAGAAACTTTATTCACTAAATTTCTTAGATATTTCAAACCATAATTACCAATTTAATAACTTAGTTCTTTCAAGTACTTCAAACACCAAATATTTCAAGCTTATAAATCTAACATGCAAGATATTTGCAATCTTTATGAAGCTCATAAATTTAATATCATACGTACAAATTTAGTAAATCAGATTCTCTTATCCATTTCAAGTATTTTAAAATAGATAGAGCATACATGAAGCAACATTAATTATAAAACAGTTTATGTAAAGATCAACTCTATTTAAATTTTTATCTTCCTGGGCTTGAGTATCAGTTACCCACCTTAGCAGAGCAGACTGCCATTAAAGACCTGCTGTAGTTACTTGGTCAGGAACTTGGAACTGTATGAGAAGGTGACTAATTCAGATTATGATAAGGAACATAGCCTAGGAACAGCACCTACATGCAATATACTCAGAGCCAAAGCAGCAACCTCCTTTCATAATTGGGCTTTAGCCCTTTCATCCTTGGCAGACTCCTTGCTTGTAATTTTCAATTGGTGCCAAATTTATTTTCACAACTCAACATATCACGTGACTCTTTGTGTGCCTTTCAAGTTTTTCCGTTAACCAGATTTCAACTCTGTAATACTTGATTTTCACTGACAGAATTCTAAATCTCTTGCCTAAATTGCAACGTATGTCTCTGTTGCCTGATTTGGCGTAATTAATTTAGCACCTTCTCTATGTTTTACTTTTTCATTCATCTGAGCTATATACCAAAGTAATTTTTTTGAGAAAGAAAATATGTCTGTTCTTAGAGAGTTTTCTCTTAGAATTAGCTAAGATGAGTACACGAACCATCTATAAGAAAAGGCAAAAATGAAGACTACTATGAATTATTGTAAGCACATTTCTATAAGATCGTTATGGTGATTAGAATTCTAAGATGGTCTCTATGAACTTTACTCCCTGGTGCTACTCAAAATTGTATTACTTTCTCTGGATGTAAGTAAGGTTACTAGTAATCAGTTTATCTTAATACAGGCCTGCCAAGACTTTTGAGTTATAGAATTGTGAGCTAGTAAATGGGGATTGTTTTAATTTGCTCATTTGTTCTAATTTTCAGTGCAGCAATAAAAAAATAAATGCAATCACATAAGTACACTTTCTACTAATGCCTGCAAACTCAACTTCTTTAAATGGTAAGGAACATATACATTTTTATGCATGAGAGTACCTTAAAGGTGGAAAATCTCAGATTCTAAAATCTAGTGTTTTCTGGATGAACTAGCTGATGAAATAGGAAAATCAAGACTTGGTTGATTTAGGAAGGGCTTAGGAATCTGTGAAGAAGGCCTCACTAGAGAAGTTTCCAAAGTGCGTTTCCCTCTGTAGGCCTTGGTGGAAAGAAACATGAGAACAAACCCTATCTGCCTTTTATTTTTTTCCATGGAAGCTCATGTACAAAGAAATGGAAAGAAAGTTCTAAAACAGCCACTTTTATGTTGTATATACTTTTCCCCCTTTATCCTTTTTGGGAAGTAATAATGACCTACAATGCCTTTAACTCATAGGGCACTTTAACTTTTTCAAAGCACAGCCTGTACAACAATCTTTCATTTCCTGACTGGTCATGAAGATGAAGTTTATAGTCTTTTTATTGCTACTATTTTGACATTTTTATATACTTTTCCCTACACAGCATAGAATGTGTTACCCCCTATAATTGCTTTTATATACTACTTGACTTAAAGATTGTTTCAAACCTTCTTGCTCCTAAATCATTTTTATTTTAGGCAGCTAGAACAAAGGCTAGATGATTTTGGAAAAGTACCAGTCTTCAAGTTGAGCTTATTTTTTCCCTCTTTCTTATGTTTGTCTACCTAAAATGATATCAACTTTAGAAATTTTAGAAAAAAAAAGAAATATTATATTATTAAATTAATATTTTGGGAATTTGTCTTATTTATGCCTGATTGTCTATAAGTGTGTGCATGTGTGTGTATTAGCCTCCATTTATAAAATTAAGATTTATATTGAACAATATATCTGATGATCTATCACATCACTGGTATTTATGAGTGATAGCAATTTACATCTGTGAGATGCACTTTGTATACTAAGATCTTACAGTGTCTGTAACATGGGCAATTTTTACTTACAATCTAATTCATAGACGTAATATTCTATAGTTTATCACTTTTAATGGTAAGAAAATGATTTTCCAAAATATTTTGTTCCCCTAACATTTAGCTTTGTCACCTACTAAGTTTAATTTCACAATTTGTTTTCTCAGACAGGGCCTCACAGGCAGCCCAGGCTGCCTTCAAACTCATGAGTCTCCTGCTTCAGCTCCCAGGGACTGGGATTACAGGTATGTATCTGGCCTATTTCAAAATTTTTAAAATCAAAATTTCTATCCGTGTTTATTTTAATATTTTTTGTTGTAAAAAACAGTAAGAGACAGCCAATCATGGTGGCACACAGCTGTAATACCAGCACTTGGGAGGCTGAGGCAGAAGATTGCTACAAGTTCTATACCAGCCTGACAAAGTGAGCTTAAGGTCAGCCTGAACTTATAGTGAGACTTTATTTCAAAAATGAAAAAAAAAAAAAAAAAAAGTCCCTAAGAGATGGTTGTAACATACAATTTTCCTGACAGAAATTTAAGTCTCTCTTCAGGCATCAGGTATGCAATGTGTTAGTACCTCACCATACTGAAATAATTTCTCAGGTCCATAGTCTCTGCCTTCAGTGTTTCAAACTGAGAAAGTCTATGTACTCATTATATTGCCAAGGATTATGAACACACTTTTCTTACATACAACTGTCTATTGAAAGACAATATATAGTTTCATAAACAAAAGAGACCAAGTTCTTTACATATGTCAAAGAAGGAGGGCTTGGGAGAGGAGGGAAGAGTGGAATCGTTGCCTTAAGACATATCATGGGGCTCACCCTGGCACTGACTTCATTAAAGAGACTTGGACATATTGTTTCTTTACATTTCTGAACTTCCAGTTCCTCAATACCAATAATGATTGGTATTGTTACTGTCTTGTTGCTATAACAAGACAGTAATACAATGATTATATTTAGGGAAAAGTTGAATCAAACATCTCATTCTCTCGCTCTCAATCTGATAATACAGACTGACTAATAAGTGTGTTTTGATCTAATTTGTTGTCCAAATGTCTTAAAATAAAAAGTAATAGTAATTAGATCTGTAAGCAAAAACAGGTTGTGTGACCCACTTAAGTGGAGTGAAAGGGATATTCAGGAAACCCATTTCAAACGTGATTGCTTACCAGGGCTTATTGATATTTTCTTTTATTTTTGAGTGGTGTATCAGTCAGTGTATAATAGAGAAACATACAATATCAAGATATACAAATATATAAGAATTTACAGGTTCGATTATGATGGTCATCTAAAGAGTCAGGTGTGGAAGGGTGTGGAGGGTCTGTCTGTGTACTGGAGACCTGAGGGTTCTAGTCAAAGTCTGGAGCCTTGTGTAAGGTCTGGTGTGAGTCTGTATCAGGAGGCCAAAAGTCTGTGCTGGAGACCAGGAGATGACGTCCAAGGCGAAAGCAAAGGCTGGAGCTCCTCTGAAGGAGACAGAAGCAATCCTTCCTACCTTCTTAACGTCCCTTTTATAGCATCCCTCAGGTAGGTCTTACACAACTGGAACTATGCTGAGCCAATTTAGTTGAGTGTTATTTACTCAAGTTGACACAATCAGTCAACTGTCACAGGGGGACTGCTGGGAATTGAATCCAGGGCCTTGTATCAGGCAGGTTACTCTACCAAGGAGCTATGGCTCTCTCTCCTCCTAGCTCTGAAGTTTTCTAAACCAAAAGCTAAAGCAAAATTTCTGCCCTATAATATTTATTGCTATTTTGAATGACTTGAGTGCTGAATAATAGGCAACCAACCTAGCAATAACAATAATCACTTGACTATTTTAGATATCACTGATTTAGAGGCAGATAACTCCAATTTTGATCTAGAGACTCAATGACAGCATTAGAGATTCTTTCTATCCTTTCACATTATCATTAACATAATCTCATTGTGCCCTCAATTTGTCAGGTGTAGGTCACAGGATTGCCACATTATCTAGGTGTAAGTTCCCCAAACTAGCATTTTTAAATAAGAAGTAATATGCAGAAGCAAATGACTTTTTTGTTCTTTATATTTGGGGGGGAGCTTTCTAGAAAACTTTTTTTTAAGGTTTATTAACTAGGTTTATGTTATTTGACTATCTCTGCCTTTTTTTTTTTTTTTTTTTTTTTGATACTGGGGATTGAACTCATGGCCTCGCGCTTTCCAGGCAAGTGCTTATGCCACTAAAATAAAGCCCTAGCCCTAATATCCCTACCTTTTATGATTTATTTCTGGTTGTACCCCCAAAGTCTCATGAGGTCATGGAGGTGGGCTTTTTTGGAGGTGGCTGAATCTAGAGTTTGTGATTGACTCATGACCTAATGCTGGGATTAAGGGTGTGAGTACTACACTCACTCTACGGCAGGTAGACTGGATGTAATATAAGGGACAGAAAGAGTTCTCTCTCCTCTCTCTCTCTCACTCCCTCTCCCCCCTCTCTCTCTCTTTCTCCTCTCTCTCACTCATTCTCTCTCTCTCTCTCTCTCTCTTTCTCTGCTTTTGCTGTCTTCTGCCACCACCCAAGGTTGCCCCTCTGCCATGTGCCATCCTGCTTTGGAGTCAGCCAATTATGGACTAAGACTTGTACAAACTGTGAGCTAAATAAACTCCCTCAGGTATGTTGTCTCAGCAATGAGAAAAGCAACTAAGACTACCTGAAAGAGAAACTAGGAAAGAAAATAATCCCACTTTTCCAGCCCTTATATAGAAAATAGGTATGGGAAAATGGGAGAGCAGAATAACCTGCATTAGTTAAACAAGTGTGATACTGACTACATGAGAACATGACAGGAATAAAGACTCTTCAGAAATTGTTGGACATCTGGTCTAACAGAATAGAAGATTTGTTGCCTAAAGTTTTGGAGATCATGGTGCCAAAATGAATAGAGACCATTATGTCATTGGGGGAGGCAAGCAGAGTTTTAAATGTTGCTTTATCTTCCAGGCTTGTTTCAAAATCATGCAGATGATAACAGTTCGATACGATTAAGAGCCTGTTGTAGAACAGGGCTCAGACGTTTCCCGGGAGTTTCATAACTCCCCCACCTCTGTGAACTTACTGCTCAACAAAATACATCCAGAGGCTCATCATAATTACACGTACAAGAAATTCTAGAATCTTCTCTCGGAAAAAAATACTACACTGAAAAATAGAGTGACAATCATGTATTCAATTACACGGCATCTCAAAAGCTCTCAGAATCATACTGTATCTGAGGCAGAGGAAGCGCGGAGAGATCACCTGGGCAGGCTTTGTGCAAGCGGGTTGAGTCTAGATAGTCAGTGGCAAGCTGGGAGAGCCAAGGTTTTCCAAGGGGAAAGTGGTTGGCAGGTTCTGGGAGTGTTGCCAGGTGTTGGTCTGAGGTGTCGCTTCCTCGCTTCCTCGCTTCCTCGAGTAGTCTGCAGGTAGGGATAATGTGGCCCGGCTCCTCTGAACAGGTGATGGTGTGGATGTCCTCGGACTTTCCGGAACTGAGGGGTGGGGCAGCTGCACCCAGAGTTCCCTGGGAGCCAGGGGAG
>PVJX010017562.1:0-38113 GCA_004027295.1 Dolichotis patagonum | reverse complement strand
CATGGCTTTATATTATTGTGTTATGTTTGATATTATTGTAATTGAAACTATGCTCAACTATAGCAGAGCTAGAGATATGGTGTTAGATAATGTTGATGTCCAGTTGACTTAATGTAAAGTACTGTGTTGCCTATGTTGTCCTCTTCTGATCTGCTCTGTACTACCCCCTTTTGTTTTATTCTCTTTTAAATAAAAAAAAATCAGACCCCCAAAATTCAAAGACCCAACCCAGAAATGGGCATCTGAGATGAATACATGTTTCTCAGATGAAGAAATACGAATGGGAAATAAATATATGAAAAAATGTTCAACATCATTGGTCATTAGAGAAATGCAAATTAAAAGAACACTGAGATTCCATCTCACTCCAGAAAGAACAGTCAGGACAAAGAAAACTACCAACAACAAATGCTAGAGGGGCTGCAGAGAAAAAGCAACTCTTCTGCACTGTTGGTGGGAGTGTAGACTGGTGCAACCACTGGGAGGTCAGTCTGGAGGCTCCTCAAAACCTGGGTTTGGAAGTCCCATTTGACCCAGCTCTTCCACTTCTGGGCATATTCCCAGAAGAACTGAAAACATCATATCACAATGATATATATACACCCATGTTTATAGCAGCACAATTTGTAATAGTCAAATCTTGGAAACAACCTAAATGCCCATCAACTGAGGAATGGATAAAAAAGATGTGGTACTTGTCTACAATGGAGTACTCCTCAGCTATAAAGAATGATCGCATTGAGATTTTTATAGGTAAATGGATGCAACTTGAAACCACACTCATAAATGAAATAAATCAAACTCACATGTATAAATACTGTATTGTCTCCCTAGTGCAATAAATGTTAAGAGTTCATAAGATACAAAAAGCCTCAATAAATACTGTGAAAGGGAGAATCTGCTCAAAGGGGAAAAAAATAATATCTCAGGGAAAGAAGGGAAAAAAGGAAAGGAAAAGAAAAAAATACCTAAATTTGTATAAACACACTTAAGATAGCTAAGATGATTGTGCTACAGATTTTATTAGTTCTTGGAACAAAACAGTTAACATTCATAGGATTGAACCAATTTTGCATGTTTGTGTCTGGTGAGCTGAAGAACTCTTTTGAAGATCACTATGTAAAATAACAACCTTAATTACATTCCTACCACCTTGTTTTGAAGGCATATAGGGTCATTGTTTTGGGCTCCTTGCAATTGTTATTTGTCTTTTTTGTTTCTTGTTTTTCTAGTAATTTGTTTTCTTTTGTTTTGTTTTTCTAATGCAGAAAGGATAGATGTACATGTAGAGGCTTATACATGCCTAGAACTTCTCCTAAACAATTTACGAGAATCAATTGTATTATACATGATGCTATGAACAGCTACTTTGAAGGAAAAGAAACATTGTGGTATCCATTGCTGATTTCCTATCATCATGCTGTGAAATCCAGTAATGATTTTATTCTTTGTTTAGAGTGGTTGGAGTGTGTTTTGCATTATTTAATTTCAACGTACATGGAGGAATGGGCAGCTGTTTTGGAGAGACACTACAACAGCCATTGTTGACTTTCCTATTGGCTGGTTTTAAAGGCCTGTAATGCCTTCATTATTCTGTTTTGATCAGTTTTATACTCTTTTGTTTTGTAAGAATTCATTGTGTGTGAAGATATAGACAACTATTTAGAAGAAAACAAGAGACATTATGATAGCCGCTGTTGTCTTGCTTTGAAATCTGTGTCACATTGTTTTCTTCTAATCTGCTTCATTCTGTTTTGTTATAGTTTGTTTTACCGTCTTTAAAATGAAAAAAAGAAAAAGGAAAGCAGAAGTCAGAATTTGTTAATCTTTTTATCCCCAGCCTCACTATCCTACCCAACACAATGTAAATTAGACCAGAAGTAACACAATGCAGGAAAGAAGGTGACAATAAAAAGACAAGAAGATAATGCCAAGCATCACAGCATGGCACACAGAAATTCCTCAGCATATATTTAACACATAAATGAATAAAAACAAACAGGGAATGCATGGAAGTTTGCACTACCTGTGCAAAACTTGTTAACTCAATGAATGACTTTTTAAAATATTGCCAGAGTAAACTTAAAATATTTTTTTTCATGCTTGTCTTTTACAAAGACCGATGAACAAAACCATTTGGCAAGGAATAAAATGCTGTTTTGGAAGGGAATGTCTAAGCCTTAAAACAGCAGTAAAATAAAACAATGTAATTTTAATTAAAACTGAAGAAAAAGATATCATAAAGCAATTTCTATTGTATTTCAAAAAGAAGCTACAGGCTTCAAAAGTTCATGAAAACCTGAATAATGAGTTCTCAGGCACCAAAGAATAGTTTTTGTTTTTTTTAATTTGGAATTTTGAAAACATTTCATACATGTGGTTCCTTGGAAGACGTTTTTGGTGACTTACAGCTCTTCTTTTTGGTGCGCATAGTGCAAATTATAACTGATCTGTGAGGTGGAAAAAGACTCCCCAGACCGTGATCTTCTGTTTCTGTTTGTTAAACCAGTACCTTCGGTTAACTCAAATGTATGTCATCTTACTCTGTTTGGGCACCTCTACCTAATACCTCCAACTGGGGAGCTACCAACCATGGAAACTTATTTCTCCCACTTCTGCAGCCTGGAAAGGTCATGACTCAGGAGCTGCCGGATTTGGTGCCCTAATGCTGAGGTGACACTTTCTGGCTATGTCCTCTCACTGCTCAACTAGCAAACAAGCTCCCTCAGGCTTTGGTAGAAGGGCACTGGTCCCATTAGGGAGAGCTCCACTTCTATGACTTGGTCCCATGTCAAAAGATCATTCTCCTAGTTCCATCATCGTCGAAGTCATGATTTCATTATGCAAAGTTTACAGGGAGACAACTATTCAGTCCATAACAATTCTCCATCTGAAAATGACTTCGAAGGCTTTGCCTGATTTGAGACCTGTGCAGCATGTACTCTTCACTGGGAAGTGTTTTTATTCATTGTATTACTTCTTTGGTTTATAAGGATATAATAAAATATTGAAGCATTATCTATAGATTTTTTTTCTCTGCAGTATATCGTCTTCCATCTGTTTGCTGCTGTTTGCCAGCCCTGTCACACTGCCACTAGCTCAGATGCTTCCTTCAAATTAAACAATACCACTTCTGGTTCCTAGAGACCAGCATCATCTGGCTGGCGCTGTTTGTTCACAATGATCAGCATGTTGGTTGGGTGGGTTCAAACGATACCTCATTGTTATCTCTACCCCCCCAAAAAGGAAGCTAAATATTCACGAAGCTCTACATGCAGGTGTGTGGAAAGTTCACCTGAGGCAGAATGTGTCATATTCCTGAGCATCACACAAATGCAAAGCACACATAACTATTAGGACAAGAATTGATTGTTTTAGAGATGCTAGAGGCATCATAGTATAATTAATACTTTTGTGAAAGTTTAAAATTCCCTGAAGCAGAAAGGTAATTTCTGGTTTTTTTTTTTATTTTTGGAAAGGAAAAAAAAAATTCTTAACTCCTAGAGCCAGCTTAGAAAAGAGAAGATAGAAGGGAAATTGATGAAAACAGGAATGAACAGAAGATCAGCCCTTTGAACTAAGCAGAGGAACAAATCCTATAGTAGTTCTGCATAAAAAGAAAAATCCATCACTGACAAAAGACACTGTCTGAGAACACTGGTCCACTTTGAAACTCTGGAGAAACAGTTCAGAATGACAATGACAGCCGTTGCAATGACTACAATTTGTGCATTATGAATGGTATATTTTTAGTAAGTTCTCGTATTGATCTATCTCTTTGTTAGAAAGATCCTATTTCTCCCTGGGTCATTTTTCATGTCCTTCTCTCTGATTGTAACCTGCTTTTTTTCCTCGCAAAATAGCAATGCCCATATTAACGGTACAAACTGGATCGGGGTAAAGAACAAATTGTGTAAGATAGCTATAATAGCTCCGTCCTTGTCATGTGAACCTCAGCTGACCTTGGAGGCAAGTTTAGGTGTCACATCTCCAAGGATGCTGATTCAGGCAGGAAGATGCAGACTGCAGAGGTGACAGCACACTAAGGGAGATGGAGTGAATGACAGCGGCTTGTTCTGCCTGAGATGGTGAGTAATTCAGAGTGCAGACAGTAGCACCAGCATCCCGGGGCAGTCCTACCACATGGAAAGGGCCCCCTCCAACAGCAAAGCATGAGGACTTCAGAGCAGGAGCCCACCAGCTCCCTTTGCAGAGCACTGTAACTACAACTCACAACGGCTGATTCCCAGACCTACCGCTTACAGGTGGAAATGCATGTGGCTTGTTCAGAGTCCCTTGAGAACAGAATGCATTTGTTGCATTGGAGATATTATTATGTGAATCACATCGGGATAGAATTTGGTGACGAATTCCAAGTGGAGTGGGGAGCAACTGCAGCAATAGTAGGGCTCCAAGAAAGTCAAAGCTGACAGAGGCACGCAGCGCCGAGGACAGAGGGGAGCAGGGGAGGCCACTGGAGCCACGAGGAGGGGCTGGGGCTGGGGCTTGTTTTCAGTTTTAGGGGAAATTATTCAAAACTTTCAACCAGGCAGGTAATAAGACACATTAAAACATCACTCTGGCTGCTGTGTGAGGAATGGACAATAGAAGGGTGGAAGGAGGGAGATCATTTTCCAGGAACACAGTGGATGGGGTAGAAAGGAAAGGTACAGTAGATGCAAAAGCAGGTAAAGTGTGCAGAACCACAAACCCACTGTCACTCGTGTGCACGGTGAGGTATGAGTTCAGAACTCTCTGACTCCTGCCTTCCTAGACAAACATTTGTCTCCAACCCACTTAAAGACCTGTGAAGGTATAATTTAAAAATAGTGCTCCTTCAAGTTTAAAGTTAGCATAGTTTAACTCTCATTCTAAAGATCAAACATATGTTTTCCACATGATAAATCTATATGCGTTGTAGTTGAAGGTGATGTCAGGCAGTCATTTAGGTTCCATGCAGTCTCGTGGTTGAGAGCAAGAAATGAGCAAGAGGCATCAACTAAGGAGGGTCGGCTCCCGTTGAGCTGCGAGGAAGGCGAGCACATCTTGAAGAATTTTCTATTTTCCTCACAAACTTCATTGTGCTCATTCTCAAATCTGAGGTAATCATAGCCTCATCACTTCAGAGATTCATCATGTGGTGCTTCTCTCTTTTTTTTCTATTTCTGAGTGTTCATCCTAGACTAATTGTGGAAATTTACATAATTTATCTCCTCTTAACTCTGCATAACCATTCACTTCATTAGGACTTGGTACCTTCACATTCCTATTTAAAGACAGTTTCAAAAAGAGAAGATTAAAATTTCGGCCTAGTGCACTTCCACATTAGCTATCTATCCCTACCCATTTTACTTTAATTCTATATTTGAGTTTTCTATATTTGAGTTTCAATATTATATAACTCTTGAACTATTAGACTTGAAATTCCTCAAGGCAGGAATTTGATTAATTACAATAAAGCCATGGTGTCCATATCTAGAAGGCTTAACATACATTAAATAATAATCATTTCAATATCTGAACAAATTAAAGGGAAGCTCATACTATTAATATTGTACCGCAGGATAAATTCTCTATGTAAATATAAATGTATTCACCTTTCCCTCTATTCATATCTTTTAAAATATTACTCATTCTTCTCTGAAAATAAGAATGTAACTGCTTAGAAAATCGGTTTTTGGAGACTTACTTCTGGACAAGACAAAGTCATTCCTGGCCTGAAACAAGCAAAAAAAAAGGCAAACAAACAAACAAAATCACCCTAGGTAAAATAAATAGGATTTCAAGACACTGGGCATGAGGAGACGAAGAAGAGCGATCCTTAGAGACAGCAAATGAGTGAAACAAGGCCTGTAACTGCTCCACCACACTGCCAGAAATCAGAGTTCCCAGGCCTCGGCACAGGGCGCGGGTGCCTAGGCTGAGCCAGAGGAGAGGAGACACAGAGGAGTCTGCTAACCGGCGGCTGGGTTCATATGGCAGAGTACTAGGCCAGGAGAGCTCCATGGAAAGAGAAACTCAGGCACCTTCATGGGCTCCCTGGAGCACCTGTGGAGTCCTGATTAGGCTTCATATAAGAAAAGACTCCCCAAGCCTGGGAAAGCAGTCACCTGAAGTGATTAGACGGCACAGTGCCAGAGGCTTGTGCAGGACCAGGACTAGTGCCTGTTCATGACAGCTACACACCAAAACCTCATAGTTCATAGGATGCTGGGAAGAGCATTCAGAAAGTTTTGCCTGAGTGGTGGGAAATAATTAGTGCTAGACTAAAGTTAATCCAGATCCAACTAGCAAATTAAAAATAAGACTTGAAAGTATCACACTGTTTAGAAAGTGTCAGTTAAATTGAGTGCATCTCAGAACAAAGCTAAAGACATACAAATATAAAAATATCCAACACTCATCAAGGTTAAATTAATAATGTCTGGCATCTAATTCAAGATTATCAGTCATGCAAACAAGCAAACTACAAGAAACAGTGATGAGAACCAATCAACCAGAATTGAAACAGATGTCAGAATTACTAGACAAGGACATTGAAATAGTTGTCATAACTATCTTCCACATATTTCAAAGTATAAAGATTCTGAAGATATTTTTAAAAGACCCAAATTAAACTTTCAAAGATTAAAACTACAGTGCTGGAGCTTCACAATACACTGGATGAAATTAAAAGCAGATTCAACATGTCAGAAGAAAAGATCAGTGAAGTTGAAGATACAGCAATAGAAACTTTCAATGTGAGACAGAGAGAAAAAAGACTTTTTAAAAATGAAAAGAGAATCTGTGAACTTGGGACAACTTTGAGTAGTCTAGTGTCTTTATAATTGGAGGCCCTGAAGAATAGAATTGTGAAAGGAAAGAAGGAAATGTATTTGAAGAAATAATGTCTGAGGCTTTTCAAATTTAATTAAAACCTAAACAAGTTCAGAAAATCAAAAAACTCTAAGTATTAGAACTAGGAAGAAAACTAAAACAAAACACATCATAATCAAATTAATCAACACTGAAGATAATGAAGAAATCTTTAAAAGCAGCTTAAAATTCTACATAACACCTGAGCCTTAATTTAGAATTACCAGTGATGCAAAGAAACAGGAAACTATAACCCATAATGACAAGAATCAATTGACCAGAATTGACACAGATGTTAAAATTGCTGAATGAAGACACAGAGATAGCTTTTTAAGCTGTATATCATATGTTTCAAACACTAAGGGGAATAAAAATAATGATAATGGCAGATTTTTCTTCATATAAAGATACAAGAGAATAAAAATACAATCCACAAATTAGAGAAATTATTTGTAAAGTAGATTTCTGAGAAAGGACTTACATCCATGCTGTTTAAAAAAATCTCTCAAAATTCAATAATATGAATACAAAGAATTTGAACAGATACTCCACCAAAGAGACCCTTGGATGACAAACACTTGCAAACCTGCTCAACAGCATGAGTCATAGAGAAAGGCAAACTAAAACGACAATTGGGCGTCATCACCCACAGTTAGAATGTTTACATTTTTTAAAATACTGGCTATACCAAGTATTGGCAAGCATAGAAAAAAATAAGAACTCTGTGTTACCGTACTACCAGTGATAATACATAATTGTACCATTACAGTAATACTGCATACTCCAATGCTTTTTTTCACAAACACTTTGGTTTTCTAACAGAAGTGCTCAGCAAAATTTTGCTTCCATTGGCAAACTCCACATTGGGTGACAAACATGATCTCAGCCCCACACAAACACAAACATGGCCATCTGCCCCAGAATCGTGGAATAAGTTCATGAACCAAGGTATACTGTACTTTGAAAACAGTTAGGCACATTAAAAACACATGCACTATGTAACTCAGCCATTTACTTCAAGATATTTTCTCAAGACTAAAACAAAACCTATGTCCAAATCAGGCACGATGGTGCACACCTGTAATCCCAGTATACAGAAGGCTGAGGCAGGAGGATCATTGCAAGTTCAAGACCAGCTTGGAATACAAGTGAGCTCAAGGCCAGCCTGAACTGCAAAGTGAGACCCTATCTCAAAACGACACACACACACATACACACAGCCCTATGTCCACGCAAATACTTCTGCACAAATGTTCAGAGCAACTTTATTTGTAGTAGTTCCAACTTGGAGATGACCCAAATGTCTACCAGAAGAGCTTCACAGTTTTTAGTCTGTGGCTGCTTGGCTTGCTGCTTTGGGCCTACAGTGAGACAGTACATCACGGTGAGATTGCAAGGCAGAGTTACCTTGTGGCAACTGGTAAGTAATAGAGAGAGGGAGAGACCAGTGTCCCACAGTACCCTCCAAGTGCATGCTTACAGGGTACCACCTCTCAAAGGCTTGACGCCACCCCAGTGGTGCTAAGGGCTGGGGCCCAAGCCCTTGCCAGACACCCCCAGCACACTTACCAGAATCTTAACAACAGGTGAATGGACAAACTGGACATTTTACAACCATGCAACAAAATGCTGCTCAATGACAAGGACATGAACTTTTGATAAATACATCCACATAGACGATTTTCAAAATAAGTATGCAGAATTAGAGAAGACTGAAAAATTACATACTATATAACTCCTTTTATAAAAACCCTAGCAAATGCCAATTTATCTATAATGATAACACTAGAAAGATCTCTGTCTGGCACCTGAGATGGAGTACATAAAAGGGAATTTCAATGGCAAAAAGATGTTGGACGGTAATAAAAATGATTACCATTTTGATTACATTTATATTTCCCCAGTACACACATGTCAAACTTAGCAAGATGTTCACCATATATACATGCAGTTTATTGTATGTCAATTTAACCAAAAGATGTTTTAATACAAAAATAAAGTTGAATGAAAGACTTAATATCTTTAAATACTTTAATTTTATATGTATTATACACGATAATGATTCTAAGGAAGCATTTTTACACTTTTAATGAACTCAACTGTTTTTTTGGAAAATAGGTAAATGATTGAAAAATATGTATCTTCATTTTTAAAAGTTATAAAACTTGATATGTAAGAGTCTAGGAGTTCATATTTCTATTGAAGAATTTCATCGTTGCTTGCTTATTCTCCTATATGCTTTAGGTTTTCCGAATGAAAGCTGAAAAGACCCATAATGTGAAAGGACTTCATACAGAGGCTCCCTGTTAGACACAATAATGAAGATGATTTAGTCGATATGCTTGGGTTCTTCAAACTTGGGGGGCACTGATTGTTTAATTTCATCTTTAATTTCCTCGTATTTTTTGTGATTTCCAACTTCATTGCATGATGGTCAGATAATATGCATGGGATAATTTCAGTTCCTCTGCATTTACTCAAGCACATTCTATGGGCTAATGTTTTATCTATCCTGGAGAATGTCCCATGTGCATCTGATAAGAATGTATATTCTGATATTTTAGGGTGGAACATTCTGTAAACATCTACTAAATCCATTTGTTCATAGATTTGGTTTAACTCTGATATTTCCTTGCTGATATTTTGTCTAGTTCATTTATCTATTTCTTAGAGTGAGATATTATGGTCTCCCATTACAATTGTGTCAGTGCCCATTTGATTATTCATATTCATTAATATTTATTTTATATAATTGAGTGTGTTGGTATTTGGTGCATATATATTTATGATTGTTATCTCTTCTTTTTGGAGTTTTCCCTTAACAAGTATGTAATGACCTTCTTTGTCTCTTTTGATCAGTTTTGGCTTTTCACATCATCACCACATAGAGTAGATTCTCTGCTTTCTTCTGATCACCTGTGTCCTGGACTATTGTTTTCCATCCTTTAACTTTCAGCCTATGAATTTCTTTTTGAGTTAAATGTGTGTATTTTATGTAGCATATTGTCAGATGTTGCTTCTTGATCTATTTTGCATGTATTTCTTTTGATTGATGGGTTGAGACCATTTACACTGACAGCTACAACTGATATGTATTGGCTTATCTTTTTCATGTTATTTTCCTGTTGTTGGTTCCTTGTCTTTTCCCTTTGTTTAATGGCTTGGATTGCCTGTTGGCTTCTTTCTATTGGTGCTCTTATGCTTGTGGTTTCTTTTTCTAATATATCCTTCAGAATAGTCTAAAGAGCTAGTTCTGTGGTCATGAATTTCTTCAGTTGTTCTTTGTGATGGAATTATCTTATTTCTCCACCTATTTTAAAAGATAGTTTTGCAGGGTACATCAATCTGGGTTGAAGGTTGTTTTCTTTTAAGGCTTCAAATACTTCAGTCCAGAAAGAAAACAAATAAACAAGCTGATACTACACCTCAAACATCTAGAAAAAGAAGAACAAAGCAAGCCCAAAGCCAAAAGAAGGGAGAGATATAGATCAGAGCAAAAATTAATGCAATAGAGGCTAAGAAAACAATACAAAGAATCAATGAATCAAAGAGTTGGTTCTCTGAAAGAATAAATAAAATTGATAAGCCTCTAGCCAACCTTATTTTTAAAAAGGAAAGAAAAAACTCAAATTCATGCAATAAGGTGAAAAAGGTGAAATCACTACAGACTCTGTGCAAGTACAGAAGATCATCACCTATTTTGTAAACCTCTACTCTCATAGGTTTGATAACACAGAAGAAATGGACAGATACCTAGAAACATATGAACTACCAAAGCTGGGTCAGGAAGATACAAAACTTCTGAATAATCCAATTTCTATTAATGCAATTGAAAACATAGTTAAGTCCTTACCAACAAAGAAGAGCCCAGGCCAAGATGGATTCACTGTGGAATTCTACAAGAAATTCAAAGAAGACTTAATTCCGACACTCCTCAAACTCTTCAATGAAATCAAAAGGGAGCAATTCTTCTTAAGTCAGTTCTGGAAGCAAATATTACTCTAGTACCAAAACCTGAGAAAGACCCATCTAAAAAAGAGAACTATAGGTCAATTTCCCCAATGAACATAGATGCAAAAATTCTCAATAAAATATTGGCAAACAGAATGTAGCAAATCATCAAGAAGATTATACACCACAACCAAGTGGGATTCATCTCAGGAAAGCAGGGATGCTTCAACATATGTAAATCAATAAATGTAATCTTCCATATCAATAGAGCCAAAACTAAGAATCACATGATCATCTCTATAGATGTAGAAAAAGCTTTTGATAAGGTCCAACACTCATTCATGATAAGAACTTTACAGAGAATTGGAATAGATGGTCTTTACTTCAATATGATAAAGGCTATCTATGACAAACCAACAGCCAGCATCATAGTAAATGGGCAAATATTGAAAGCCTTTACCTTAAAATCAGGCACAATTGGCCCTGAAGCAATGCCAGCAGATTGCTGTAGCTGCTGGTTTCAAACAGGAGCTTAAAGAGAATTCTTTCTGTGGTCTGTGGGCCATTTCAGAACTTTGGGAATGGAATGGTCAATTCATCAGAAAGAAACAGTAGGTGAGTATGGCAGACTTTGGAGGGCCTGCAGGGGAGGGAACCTGGTGCATTGGGATCTGCACAGTGTGGTTGACTCGGGGTGCTGGGAGAACAAGGAACACCTCCTCTCTCTGGGGGATGGCTGCGAGTGTGGCAGACTTTTGGCAACCTCAAGGAGACAGGCCCTGGTGCATCAGGAGCTGCACCATGCAGTTGACTCAGGGTGCTGGGAGAACAAGGAGCTCCACCCCTCTCTGGGGGGTGGCTGAGAGTGTGGCAGACTTTGGTGGTCTGAAGGAGAAAGACCCTAGTGTGTCGGGACCTGCACCATGTGGTTGACTCGGGCGCTGGGAGAACAAGGAGCTCCTTCACTCTCTGGGGGGCGGCTGAGAGTGTGGCAGACTTTCGGGGGCGTGAAGGAGAGAGACCCTGGTGCATCAGGACCTGCACCATGCGGTTGACTTGGGGCACTGGGAGAACAAGGAGCTCTTTCCCTCTGTGGGGGGCAGCTCTGAGTGTGACAGACTTTCAGCAGCCTGAAGGAGAGAGACCCTGGTGTGTCGGGACCTGCACCATGCGATTGACTTGAGGTACCAGGAGAACAAGGAGCTCGACCCCTCTCTGGGGGGCGGCTGAGAGTGTGGCAGACTTTCAGGGGCCTCAAGGAGAGAGACCCTGGCCCATCAGGACCTGCATTGTGTGGTTGAATCGGGTGCCGGAAGAACAAGGACCTTCTCTCCTCTCTGGGGGGTGGATGTGAGGCGTGAGCTGAGAATCGAACATCTCATGTCGTCCTGTCCCCTGTCCCATGTCCCTCCCCCCCTTAGCAAGTGGGAGCCAATAAACTACACATCTTGTGAAAAGATTGATATGTTATTTACTATGAGCTCCCCATATGCAAAGATATGGACAACCATTTGGAAGAGAACATGAGACAATATGACAGATAGTAAAGATCTCAGGTTGTCTAGCTTTGAAATTTATGCTTTCTTATGTCCCATTCTGTTCTGTTTAATTTTGCTCCCCTTAAAATAAAATTTAATATATATATATATATATATATAGAGAGAGAGAGAGAGAGAAAGAGAGAGAGAGAGAGAGAGAGAGGAAAAGAAAGTGCTCTAAAGCATATAACTGCATGTATGCTTAAGTGTGTAAGATAGATGACCACATTACTGTTTTTGTTAGATTGTTGAGAAGAACTGTTAACAGTCTCACTGTTTGAATGTCTACTTTGTATGCTTTAATTTTGTAATCTGAACAACTATTTCCAAGGATGACAGTATGTAACTTATCAAGTGATGGATTTCTTAGTGTTTTTGTTTTTGTTTTGTTGTTGTTCTTTTATTTTTTTCCTTTGGAGTTTTGTATTGTTGCTACCCTTTTTCCATTTTGTTTGGTTGTTTTCTAAGTTTTTTCCTCTTTAAATAAAATTTATTAAAAAAATCAGGCACAAGACAAGGATGTCCTTATTACCGCTCCTGTTCAGCATAGTACTGGATATACTAGCCAGAGCAATTAGAGAAATAAAAAGAGTAAAGATAGGAAAAGAGGAAGTTAAATTATCATTATTTGCATATGACATGATAGGCTTCATAGAAGACCCCCAAAACTCCATTGAAAGACTCCTAGATATCATAAATAAATTCAGCAATGTAACTGGATACAAAGTCAATAATAAAAAATCAATAGCATTCCTACACACTAACAACAAAGTCACTGAGAGAGAAATAAGAGAAGCCACACCCTTCACACTAGCATCCAAAAAAATGAAATACTTAGGAATTAATCTAATGAAAGAAGTAAAATATCTATTCAGGGAAAATTATTATACTCTGAAAAAAGAAATAGAAGAGGATCTCAGAAAATGGAAATATATGCCTTGTTCATAGATAGGAAGAATAAATATTGTGAAAATGGCCATTCTCACAAAACTGTTACAGATTCAATGCAATCCCAATGAAAATACCACTAACATACTTCATAGATCTAGAGAAATCACTCCTAAAATTCATCTGGAACCAGAAGACACCTAGAATAGCAAAGGCAAGTCTAAGCAGCAAAGGCAAGGCAGGAGACATTACAACCCTGACTTGAAGTTATGCTACAAAGCTACTGTAATAAAATCAACATGGTACTGGAATACAAATAGACCTGAAGATCAATGGAATACATGAGAAGATACAACAACTACAAACACACTCAGTCACCTTATCTTTGATAAAGGGGCCAAACACTTCCACTGGAAGAAAGATAGTCTCTTTAATAAATGGTGCTGGAAAAATTGGCTATCCATATGCAAAAACTAAAACTAGATCCATGCCTATCACCGTGTACTAAACTAAAATCTAAATGTATCAAGGACCTAAATATTAAAACAGAAACACTAAATCTGTTGGAAGACAAAGTAGGTAAAAATCTTGAAGACATAAGGATAGGTAGAAAATTCATGAACAAGAATCAAACTGCATGGGAAATACTTCCCAGAATCAATAACTGGGATCATTACTTATTAAAGAGTTTCTGCATTTCAAAAGAAATCTCCAGCAAAGTGAAAAGAAAACCCACAAATTGGAAAAAAATCTTAGTGAACTGTCCCTAAGACAAAGGACTTCTGTCTCAAACTTATAAAGAATTAAAAAACAATCAAACCATTGAAATTCAAAGACCCAATCCAAAAATGGGCATCCTAGATGAATACACAGTTCTCAGATGAAGAAATATGAGTGGAAAATAAATATATGAAAAAATGTTCATCATCATTAGTCACTAGAGAAATGCAAATGAAAACCACACTGAGATTCCATCTCACTCCTGAAAGAATGGCCAGGATAGAAAAAACTACCAACAGCAAATGCTGGAGAGGCGGTGGGGGTTGGGAAGAGAAGGAACTCTTCTGCACTGTTGGTAGGAGTATAGACTGGTACAACTACTGTGGAGGTCAGTCTGGAGATTCCTCCAAAATCTGAGACTGGAAGTCCCATTTGACCCAGCTATTCCACTTCTGGGCATATTCCCAGAAGAACTGAAAACATCATACCACAATGATATATGTGCACCCATGTTTATAGCTGCACAATTTGTAAGAGCCAGATCTTGGAAACAAACTAGGTGTCTATCAACTGAGGAATGGATAAAAAAAGATGTGGTATTTTTATACAATAGAGTACTCCTCAGCTATAAAGAATGATCACATTGAGATATTTATAAATAAATGGACACAACTTGAGACCATACTCATAAACAAAATAAACCAAACTCACATTTGTAAATACCATATAGTCACCATGGTGTAAGTAATGGTAAGAGTACATAAGATTTTATGGTAATAATGATTCCCTATTACATTGCTTTGAAGGCTTATAATGATTTCATTCATCAGTTGGAATGGTTTTATTCTGTTTTGTTTGATTTTATTATGTGTGATGGTATGAATAGCTATTTTGAAGAAAACAAGACATTATGACAGCCATTGCTGATTTAATATCATCTTGCTTTGAAGTCCTAACATGCTTTTGGTCTTCTATTACCATTGGTTCTATCATGTTGTGTCATATTGGATTTTAATATATGTGATAGTATAAACAAAATTTTTTATGGAAAATGAGATATTATAGTAGCCATTGTTCATTTTCTGTTATTTGGTTCAGAATGCCCTGTAATTCTTTCATTCTCTTGAATGGTTTTATACTATTTTGTTATGTTTGATATTATTGTATGTGAAACCATGCCCAACTATTTCAAAGAAAGAGACATTATGTTAGCTACTGTTAATATCCAGTTGTCTTGTTGTAAAGTGCTGTGTTACTTGCATTGTTCTGTTCTGATCTGCTTTGTTCTTTCCTCTTTTGTTTTATTCTCTTTAAAATAAAGAAAAAAAAAAGAAAGACTTCAGTCCAACCTCTCCTTGATTTGAGGGTTTGAGAAATCTGCTGTGATTCTCATGGGTTTTTCCTTTATAGGTGGTTTGTTTCTTTTCTCCAACCACTTTAAATTTTCTGCTCTTGCATTGAATTTCTAGAATCCTGAACACTATTTGCCTTGGTGTAAATTTATTTTGGTCATGGCTATTTGGCATTCTATATGCTTCACTTATTTGTATGTCAAATTCTTTATCCATGTTTTGGAAATTTCTGCCATTATTTCTGTAGAGGATTTTTATTTCTTTTATGCTGTCTCTAGTTTTCTCACTGACTCCAACAAATCTTATGTTGCTACTTTTTGTTTCATCTTGTAGCTGTTGGACTGATTTTTCATGGTTTCTTGCTATGTTTAAGACATCTTTTCATGGTTGCTAGCCACAATTCTGTCTTCTAGATCCCATACTCTATCCTCACCTTTAGTCAATCTGCTGAATATACTTTCAGCGGAGTTTCTAATCTACTGGATTTCTGCTTGGATCTATTTCATGGATTTTATTTCTTTCTCATGTTGGGCATGTATGTTTTCCATTGTTTTCCTGAGCTCCTCTATATTTTTAAAAAATCTGTGTCTGCTTTAACATCTTTCATTTTGATTATCATTTCTTTTTGCACCTTTTATAGCCTCTTCCTTTTTTTCACTTCTATTGCTATCATTTCAGAAAGTTTCAGTAGTTAGTTTCTGATTTTTTCTATCTCATTGTGCTCTGGACTTGTTCTGGGTGAGTTGGAGGTCTGGGGTTGCATTTTCTACAGTGTCTTGTCATTTTCTGTTTTCTATTTTTTTATTTTATTTTGTTTCATTTTTTGTGTATGTTGATGCTTGTAGATTTCTTATGGTAGATCTTTTTATCCCTAGTATGGAAACTGCCCTAGGAAATGTCTGTTCCTAAGGGATGTCTTCTACATATAAGGGTTCTTGGTCTTTATATTTTATCTGAAGAACGTACCTTTCCAGTGTATTGAGGATGAGTTCTTACCTCTTTGTCTCAGCATTCAGTTCTTTGGTACAGGATTACCGAGAAGGTAATGACCCCACATAATCAGACTGTTGTCATACATGGGAGAAAAACTAATTATATCAAGTATGACATCCTAGATAAAGTAGTACAGTTAGCAATAACAACAGTCTTGAGCACAGTATTGTTACTGACAAACTGTGGTAATTATTAACCTGACAATTAACCATAGAAGCAAATTCTACATTTATATAACAGAATCCAGCATATACCAGGGACTTTTATAAAATGATTTTTTTCCCTTAGTGGAGTGATTTTACTCTGCCGTAAGTGGAGGATTAAGAAGGATGGCGGCAAGATAGAGTGATAAATGAGGTTCAGTACAGTAGGAAGAAGGCTAGAGGGCAAAGGATGATCACCCAATAATGGGGAACTGGAGGACAAAGGAGGGAAAGAATGGAAGAGAAAGCAGAGGAGTATTGAAGTGAACCAGAAAGAGAAGAATCATTGTTTAGTCAGTGAAAATATCACAAACTCAAGCATGATAGTTGATAAAAGTAAGAAAATGAGTAGAAGAAAACAAAATCAAAGGTAATGAATCTAAATTATGAGAGAAAAAAGACAAAAAAAATCCAGAATAAAAAATCCACAAAAAATAAAAAAGACCAAACTAAACTAAACAAACAAAAGAAGACCCCAACCAGATATAAAAAAGTAAAACCAGTGAAATAAACATAGAAAAATAAATGCAGGAAAATTCCTCTGGTGTCCACAGCTCTGTGGTAGGATCCCAGAAATGTGTTGTGAACTCCAGCCAAGTTTGCAATGGGATTTTAGCTGGTTATAGGGCTGATCTTGGCTTCTGGATGTGGGGGCTGGGATTGGTGTTCTGTTGCTTGAGTTCTCCTGGATTAAAAAAAAAGAAAGATGATTTTAAAAAGATTTTTTGATTAAAAAAAGAAAGAAAAGAAAAAAGTGCAGTAGCTCCACCCACCCACTTCTATTCTGTGTGTCTGCGTGCAGACGCACAGCCCTGGCTCTACTAACTTACCAATTGCCGGTGTATGTGCCCCCACCAGGGCCTCGGTGGGTCACTGCGGGACCCTGCCTGGGCTAGTCCAGACCACATGTGTGTGAGTTCCCATTGCTGCTGAGTCCTTGGTCTCAAGCTGAAGCTATAAGAAAATAGCTAGACTTCCAAACAGACCAGATCTCAATACAGACTCTACACAAGTCAGGTAATAAGGAGCTAACACATGAACTTTAGAAAGAAGCTTTAGAAAATATTGTTTATCTGATCTGTCAAATTTAAATTAAGATATTTATGTGTTAAAAAAAACTCTTTAAATATACTGCATAATGAGAAAGAAAGGAATGGATACATTATCTAACGTTTCTCATACAACAAATTATAAACACAATCACCTTAAGCTGCAGAAGGTCCTAAGCTAACACTCAAAAGCAGAAAATCGCAAACTATCCTGCATTTGACTTCTTATTAGAAATAAGACAACATTAAGTTTGTAGGAGAACTAAAAATTGTCTTGAGTCTTTATCCAGTGTTCTTATAATATTCTTCAAAACTTTAATATAGATTGTAAAAGGAAAATAATCCACACTTTCTATTCTTTTATGGGAGGACAGTATAAAATTCTTGATATGATGAGAGTTTAAGTGACAGGAAATTCTAACACTGAAGATCATCTTAGTACTATTGTCTTATTCTTGCTCTGAGGATTCTGTTATTTATACATTTAGATTTCATCTAATAAGCTAAAGAATGAATTCCCACAGGAAACTGCAGTTTCGCTTTCCAGTAAAATCATGATTACCTATACATACAAGTTTAACATATGTAAATATTTTAAAGAGAGTAAAAGAATTCCTAGATTATTACTAAATAAAAATGGTGCAATGGATTGATAACATGTTTTAAAATTAAATCCAATCATATAACAAAGTCCTGGTATTTTTAACTTTACTATAGTAAGATATAATGCTTGGTACTAGTAATCCAGGTGGTATATGCTAAGATCCCAAATATTACCTGCAAGTAGGAAAACATAAAATGCATACAGTCAAGGAAAGTTATATAAATTTTGTTGCATAAAAATGTACACATCAAAAGCAACTATCAAATTTATCTGTAAACTTGTTTATCAGACTAGTCAAGCAGCAGTCGTGTGGGGTGCTTCACAGGTAGAGACGCTGGGAATTATTTGGATGGAAGAAGCTTCCGCCAGTTCCTGGAAACTTTTGTATTTGGCAGCTAAAGGCAGATACAAAAAATATCATAGAAATGGTCATCTTCATGGGAAGGTGAAACTTGGGGACTATGGTAAGGAAATAAATTTAATCATTGCTTTTATCAGCCAGAGCTAAATTCAGATAAATGGTGGATTTTAGACTAAGTGAGCAAAGATGTAACAGAGACAACCAGGAACCTTCATGTTCTGAAGGGCAGACACCCAGCATCTTCCAGCATCAGAGTGTGAGAATTGAGGAGATCTTTTCTGGTGTTCAAGAAACTGAATGAAAACACTCTATGTATGCTCAGCCAACACAAACAGCTAAAGACTTGTGGCAGTATGCACATCACTCCTAATCGATAAATGCAAACCATAATATGAGGTACAATCGATTGTATGAATCTGAAAATTATGCAAAAGTTTGATGTTGGTGAGGGTATGAGTAAATTGTTGATAGAAATGTAAATTTCTACAACTTCTAAGGCAAGCAATTTGGTAATATTCATTGATTCACAACCACCCACATCCTTTAACATAGCAACTCCCATCCAGTAATTTTTATTACAAGTCTATTTGCAAATATGCAGAGTGACCTCTTCACTTAATAAGTATTCAGCACTAACTACACACTTGCTGCTCTCCTAGGCACTGAGAACAGAGCAGTAGGTGCAGCTTAGAATCGCATAAGGTTATGAGTCATTGAAAAGAATCTATAAAAACACATGTCAACTGATATCAAGTGAGACAGGAAAGAGAGAAAGAGAGAGAGAACAAGTAGAAAGAATGAAGGAGTGTTACTTTATGTAAGGTAAGTAAGGAGGTGTGTTGTAGTCAGGTCTGTTTCACAGATCTGTGCTAGGAAGGCCCAAAGGTCAGCGATGGAAGCTAGAAAGTCTAGGCCAGCGGGGTGAAGGATCTGTTCCAGTAGGCTGAGAGTTCTACACTGGAGCCAAGAAGTGACACTCAAAATTAGGACCAGAGCTTCCGTGAAAAGTACCACAGCCATCATCAGTGACAATGAAGTCCTGAACTCCTCCAACGAGAGCAGCCAAATACATGTCAGGAAGCCAGCATGACAAACTTTTCCTAGAGATTAAACAGCACATATCTTCCCCTCTGGAGCCAGGAAGCTCAAAGCTGCCCCAAAGTGAACTGCAGCCACTCTCAGCAACAAAGTTCCATGCTCCTCTGATGATTACAGCTGAATTCATATCAGGGGAGCCAGCATGACAAGCTCCTCCAGGAGAACCAATGGCTCCAAAAAACAATACTTAGGAGAATCCACAGTGTCACTCTTCCTCTCCAGGTTTCCTTTTTATGCTGGTACCAGTCCTCAGGTGGGCCAGCCATGCTCAGCACCTGGTATCAGCTGGTATTTAAGTTGACTACCAGTTACCAATCCACTGATAAGCAGAAATCCCAGGGAAGTGAGGGAGTGGACTATGTAGATGCCCTTGGGAAGAGTGTTCAAAATATGTGATTACAGCATTGTTAATCAGAGATTTGAAGCAACATGAATATATCAATTAAGACCTGGCATATGTGTGTATACAAAGGTATGAACATAGAGAAGAAAGGAATCATGAGGCTCTGAAGGAGCACTTGGTGGCAAAGCGTCCTTAGTAATTTCACTGAATCTTCTTTGTTCTTTTCAAAGTTTGTATCTCATACGCACACTCTCAATTTCATATATAAAATACCATATGACGTGGTTAATGTCACATAAATATGACTTATGTCTATCCTGTTTAAAATGAATTTCCAAGGTTCCTGGAACTTCCAAATTATAATATTATCAAATAAAAAACATCATGGAAAACTTACGTTCAAATAAGCGTACAAGTCACATATTTTACAATAAGAATGTTTCTGGACTTTCAATAAAGACAGGCTTTTGGGGAGGTGGGGGCTGTACCTTCAGAAGCAATTTAAATAACACATCTATGTCACTCAAATGGACTGAATCTCACAGATCCATCATAGCTTGTCAAATTTTTGACGATTCATATTACCATGCTCTCATAAGGAAAAAAGTTCTGTGTATTTCCTCCTTCCACATTTTAATGAAAAATGGTCATAAAGCAAAGGCTTAAAATAAAAAACAAATTCAAGCCAAACACTAGCACAACAAATCAAAACAAGCATACAAACACTGAACTCAGATTCCTCATGAAATCCACTGCAAAATAAAATAAACAACACATTCAATTTATGTGCCTTTTCCTTGATTTTTGTTTTTACCAGAATATGAAATGTGTTAAGAAGCCATGATCTGTTGTGGGCAGATAACAGAATGGAAGGGGCTTTAGTTGTAGACAAATTCCTAGTACTTAACTGATGAAGTTTACTCCTGCAGACTTACTTTTATTAACTGGACACTCCACAATCAGTTGCCTGTAACCCCAGATTCTAGGCAACATCAACAACCATTCAGGTACGAGGAAAGCCATATAACCAGAGACAGATGACACTAAAAATGGACCACAGTGGTGTCCAGTGCCAATGGACTTGGACACCACCACTCCCAGTCCTTGCATCAATTTCTGGTACATCTTTCCCTCACTCTTACCAGATTGAGCCTGAAGAGACTGCACTGAACAGCCCTGGAAAACAGAATTTCTGGGATGCTATTCACTTTACTTAATTATTTTTGTGTGAGATATAAAGAATCATAAAATATACAGAAGATATTGAAGCTGGGCATGGTAGCGGGGAAATCATTTTCCTAAAATATGTTATTGCAGTGTGGAGTAGCAGTTTGCCCCAAGCTATTCCTTGTAATATTTAAAGGTTATATTAAACTTGGACTCAGGAGACAACTGTGTGGAAGCAAGCTTAGAATTTACTGGCATTAAGGTCTCTAAGCTCTTGGTATGGGTATGTTCATCTTTTCTAGTATTTTAGCAAACAAAACATTTCTCCTGAGTCTTCAAATCAATATAATGAGGTGCACTGGTGCATATGGTATTCCCTGTCCCCAGAAGTGTCCTTCATCTAGGTCTGCTTGTCCTAAAAATGCTTATCTTCATTCTGTTGCCTCAGGTCCCAATAAAATAAACCACCAAAATCAGTATGAGATGTTTTTAAATGGTGTCCTTTCTGTCTGTGTTTCAGTGTTCAAAGCACAGTTGTATGATACCACATTTTGTAGCCAGGTAATTGGAGAGTATAGCCAAAAGAATGATGTCCTAATGCATTCTTAATCTCAAGTCCTTTTCAGATGTCAGAAAAATCAATGAATCACTGAATGGTATGTGTCATTATCATCTTGTACAGGCAATAAACATTATTTCATAATAATATCTGAAACCACTGCAATACTTTTATTGAATTACTGTGTAAAAATGGAACAATATGGAATTTGTGTGTGAAGAGGAGAGGTAAGAGACAGGCAGTGATGAGAGAGAGGTGGATTGCCTAGAAGCAAATAGCTAAGCATTCAAAGGGCTTTAAAAGTATTGCTCTTCTGTCCTGACTACTCAGATAATGAAACTAGCAATATGTTTAACATTTTCATTCTCAAAATTCCTCCCCAGCCTGCATGGCACAACCAGCAGATCTAAATACAAGGCATCTAAGTCAAGGGAATCTCAGTCTCACTCACTGCCCCTACATACAAAAGCACAAAAAAGATCTAACTAGATTGCAAGAGTTTCATTGATTCTACTGAGTCCCACAAATGCTTTAGGATTTGGAAGCCGCTGTGATAATGTGCTTCTTTGTTTCCCCTGCAGATGAACATATACATGGCGAATACAATAACCTCTTCACTGTAAAACAGAAGTGATAGTTTTTTTACAAACTACATTCTGTGAAAATTTGTCTGCAAGACAATTGGAGTTTTATATTTTAAAACTCAAGACCATGTAATAGAACTTTATCAATGGAGATTTCATCTTTGGTAAAAATTTTGAAGTCCTAAAAAGAAATATAGGCTACATATCAGGACATATAAAAGATCAGGACAAGTTTTGGATAAAATTGGAATATGTTTAGGGTAAGATGTAAGTATTCTCACATCCTTATTTTAAACCAGAGGTTGCCTGGTGGGGAATGGCTATGTCTAGCTTAAGGCTACTAAATACCACACAATGTTAATTTTTAACCTAGCATCCCAATGCTAAGATTTTAAGATAAATTGTTGAGAAGAAGTGGAAAGTAGAAAAAGCGGTCCATCCTTGAGAATATAAATGAGAAAAAAGCATTAATATGCAATAATTAAATGGAATAAATTATTATTACTATAGCTATCATTTAAAATTACTGTGTGCTAGATATTAATTAATAAAAGCTTTATACATTTGATATCATTGAATCAAATAAAATCTGTATTATTATTCTTGTGTCATCAATGAAAAATTGCCTCTTAGACATTAAGTAGCTAGTACAAGCCTATAGATCTTCTAAAGAACAATGGTAGGTTTAAATCAAGTCTGTCCCCTTGAGCCCTCCTTAAGTGTCAATAGGTATAAATCTTAGAACCTATCCTGGCAATTCAAGAACTAGAGAAAATAAACATTTTTGAGAAGATGTGCCAATTATTAGCTATTATCTGTATTGTTATATATTTCCTCATCTTTAGAAGAAGTAATAGCATAATATCCTGGAAATGTATTTGTGCTCATGTAATGGTTTTCCTGTTGTCACTATCTTTATGAATAAGACCAATATCCACTCAGTGAGATGCTTGGGTGTCATCCTGGCTTCACCCCCATATCTAATTAGGTCCTCAATTCCAATTATTTTTGCTCATAAATAGCTCTCATATCTATCTCTTTATTTCTAGTTCACTGACATTATTAGCTCAAAACTGCAATAGTCTTCACTTACATTGTTCTCACTATTCTTTTTTTTTATTTTAAAGAGAATAAAACAAGAGGACAGAATAAAGCAGATCAGAACAATATAAGCAACACAGCACTTTACAATAAGACAACCAGATATTAATAGTAGCTACCATGATGTCTCTGTCTTTGTAATAGTTGTACATGGCTTCAAATACAATAATATCAAACATAACAAAATAGTTTAAAACCATTCAAGAGAATGAAAGAATTACAGGGCATTCTGAACCAAATAATGGAAAATGATCAATGGCTACTATAATATCTCATTTTTAAAAATTTTGTTTATGCTATCATATATATTAAAAATTTGCTTATACTATCATATATATTTGTTTATACTATCACATATATTAAAATCCCAGTGAGATACAACATGATAGAACCGATGGTAATAGAAGAATAAAAGCGTGGTAGGACTTCAAAGCAAGATGATATTGAATCAGCAATGGCTGCCATAATGTTTTGTCTTCTTAAAAATAGCTGCTCATACCATCACACATAATAAAATCAAACAAAACAGAATAAAACCATTCCAACTGATGAATGAAAACATTATAAGGCTTCAAAGCAGTGTAATGGGGAATCATGATTACCATAAAATCTTATGTACTCTTACCACACTAGGGAGACTATGTGGTATTTATACATGTGAGTTTGGTTTATTTTGCTTATGAGTATGGTCTCAAGTTGTGTCCATTTATTTATAAATATCTCAATGTGATCATTCTTTATAGCTGAGTAGTACTCCATTGTATAAAAATACCACAACTTTTTTATCCATTCCTCAGTTGATGGGCACTTAGGTTCTTTAATCTGTTTCTTTGATATGAGAAAGATATTTTTAAAAGACTAATTCAATCAATTACTTTCCTGAAATTCTATCATCAAGCATATATTACAATCTAGCAACTCTACTTCTAGATGTATTCTACACTGAAACATATACATATGTTCACAAAATGCAAAACTAGAATGTGCATAACAGCTTTATTAGTAACAGCTACAAATTAAAGACTACATAACTGTCAACTCTAAAAGGGATGAAAATTAATATGGCATATGTATGTAACAATGAAATTTTATATAGCAACAAGAATAAACAAAATGAATTACATATAAGCAAAATATCTTTACCTATGTGCTTTTTTTTTTTTGGTACCAGGGATTGAACTCACAACCTTGCACTTGCCAGGCAGGGGCTTACACCACTGTGCTAAATCTCGTGCCCTACCTATGTACTTTTAAACAAAGTTCAAAAATATGCAAATGTAAGCTAGGCTTCTCAAAATTGAGACTGTGGCTATTGATTTGAAAGATGTGGTTAATAATGTTCCATTTTTCTATCTGACTCTTATTTACTGAGTGTGTTCATAGGAACTTTTACAAAAGTATTTGTATCTGTAATATGTTCACTTTTATACTGTGCCACGAGAAGACCTTGCGCAATGCCAATCAAACCACCAACTCCCAGCAAGGTCTGCACCTTGGTTGCCCTCAGCATAGAGCTGCAGAGGAGGCCACCAAATGGCTGATTTAATCAAGGATGAGCTCAAAGCCATGTAGAAGAGCTAAGATCCAGAAGAGTCAGCTGCTTCAAGGAGAAATAGCCAATGTGCCAGCAGGGATACCCTTAAGAAAATACTGTGTACACTGAAAAAATAGCAGAGGGGTTTATGCCAAGAGCGAATTCTTCATGGTGGGACAGAATAGAATGAATCCACCACCATTTTGCCAGAGAGTTTAATTGGGTGGCATTTTGAGAAGGGATTGATTTTGTGGGCTTGAGGTGTAGAAGACCAGTTTCACTCCAAGACTGAAGTGTTACCCTACCATAGAGACAACCAAGAGGGACAGACATAAAAGGCTGAGGGCTAGACATAGACTCCCTGAGATCCTCTGGGAAGTTTTAAGTTCTGACCGGGAAGGACACAGGACCTGCATCCCATCATGGGAGGCCAGGTTCAGCAAGTGTGGTTTTCAGAGGGGGCCGAATGTGAAGGGGATTGCATCGAGTTCAGTGGTCTGCTTGTGTTTCTGCCCTGCTGCCCACATCCAGCAGAGATCAGTGGTCTGACTGCTTCCTTGTGTACCAAAGAGAGGAGGACATGAATGAGTTTAGACAGTTGCCACGGTCTAGGGTGCCTCTTATCAGAGTGGTCACCTCACAAATTGAAATTTTCAAATTTTACTTTTTTCATGGTCCCAATCCCCAGACCCTGTATCTGTACTTACATAATCCCTAAACTTTTAAATCTATAGTTAACCAGGTCTTATTACTATCAACAAAATATCAAACTCCCACCTACACCAAAGCTGGTGGAGGGGGACACAACTGAAGGAGAGGAAATCAAAACTGCAAAGCCAAATGATCTGAAAAGATAAGAGTGGATGTACCAAAACAGAACATAAATTTGCTTAGCAAATTCAAAGGTGATATAACAAAACATATAATGAGCTTAATGAAACCAAAGATCAGTAAGTCTATAAAAGACACTAATAAAAAGCCAATAGAGCTAAAGAAGATGCAAACATGAATATCCAGCATAGAAAATCATTAGAATCCATTAAAAAAGTTCCTAGCAGAAATCCAGGAGATTAAAAATTCTACTCCAAATACGGACAACAGAAACAATAAATGTGAAGATAAAGACACCTAAAGAAGTTCATGACCCTGAAACCAGCACTCCAAAAATTCTGAAGGATATTTTGCAAAGAGAAAATGAAGATAAAAATGCTAAAAGTTCCAGTGGAATAAATGTACCAGGCAGGGTGAGTAATTAAATAAAGGAAAATAAAAGAAATCAGCTATAGGGAAATAATGTAACAGTAAGAAAATGTTATATCAGTTATAATGATCAGTTATAATTATAATTGTGAATGCTCTCAATTCTCCAGTCAAAAGACACAGACTGGCAGAATGGATCAAGAAACAAAATCCAACAATATACTGTATCAAAGCAGTACATTCAGCCCTTAAAAGGGACTCATAGACTGCAAATCAAAAGATGGACAACAATACTCCATGCAATGTGACCAGATAAACAAGCATTAGTAGCTGTCCTATCTTCAGATGGAGTAGACTTTAAGGCAAAACTGATCAAAAGAGGTAAAGAAAGACACTATGGGGAACTTAGGGCACTGAGCAACCCAGCAAACAGCCTGCTGCCTTGGTAAGCAGCTCTGGTCTGGCAAGCCGCGGCCACCCCATGGCAAGAAGCAAGAAGCAACAGCATTTCCTGAGATCCATGCCATGTTGGAACTTAGGGCGCTGAGCAACCTAGCAAGCAGCCTTCCCTGGTAAGTGGCTGTGGTCTGGCAAGCCACAGCCACCGCAGAGCAAGAAGCAAGAAGCAAGCGTTTCCTGAGATCCATGCCATGTTGGAACTAGGGCGCTGAGCAACCTAGCAAACAGCCTGCTGCCTACCGGGTCACAGGCTTAGAATCAAACATACCACCACCACCCCCCATTAACAAGGGGGATCCAGGGATCTTGGCATCTGTTGGGAGCTTGACCGTATGTAATGCAGCGAGTGGGGGGAATTTCCTTCGACTATCTCTTTGAAGGCAGATATTTTTATCACCGTTTTGCTTTGTCCTGATTAATGGTGTTGCTCTATTCAATATTCTGTTTTGATAAGTTCTATAATATTGTGTATTTCTTTTGATTTTGCTATACCTGATTGAAAGAACAACTAGTGTGAAGATAGTGAGATATACAGTGGTGCCTATTACTGTTGTCCCAGTTACCTGCTGTGATGTTCTGTGCCAATTTCACTACACTGTCTCAATTGGCTTTATCCCATCCTGTTTTGTTGTATATTACTACCTCCAAGTTAATAAAAAATTAAATAAAAAAACAATAGAACATGAGAAAACAAGGTAACAAAATACCTCCAAAAACTCCCAGTTCCACCAAAGCTGATCCATGTGACATGGATAAGGAGAAACTCAAAAACAAAACAACAGAATTATATAAGGTGATAAAAAAGGAAATAACAACAACAAAACAGATCAATAAGATACTGAGTAAGCAGAAACATTATATAACTAAACAGATAATGGACTTAAAAAGCAAAAGGAGAGAAAGTGCTCTAAAGGATATAACTGCATGTATGTTTAAGTGTGTAGGATTGATAACCATATTACTACTTTTTTTGATCATTGAACAGAACTGTCTGCAGCCTCACTGTTTGAATGTCCACTTTAATTTGAATGTCCACTGTTAATTTTGTAACATGAACAACTATTTCTAAGAAGACAATATGTAATTTATCAACTAGAGATTTCTTGCTGGTTTTTTTTGAAATTCTGTATTATTTCTACCCTTTTTTCTGTTTTGCTTTTTTTCTCTTTAAATAAATTTTTAAAAAAAATTTTTTAAAGACACTATGTATTGTTTAAGTGAACAATTCAAGGGGAAAAGGGGGCAAAAATATATACAAAAGCAACAGTGCACCCAACTTCATAAAACAAATGCTATTTGACATAAAAGATCAAATGAACATCAATATGGTGCTGGAAAATTGAAAATCTACATCCAGAAGATTGAGTCTAGACAATGTACTAAACTAAATTCAAAATGGATCAAAGTTCTACATGTTAACGAAAAAATAATCTGCTGGAAGATAAAATAGGTAAACTTATGAAGACATACATTTAGGCAAGGACTTTCTGAACAGAATACCAGTTACACAGGAGATAGTATTGAGAATTAACAAATCTAATCATATCAAATTAAAAAGCTTCTGCACAACAAAGGAAATAATGAAGAGTTGAGACATCCTATAGAATGGAAAATTTTTTGCAAACTATTCCTTGGCCAGAGGACTGCTATCTAGAATATATAAAGTACTCAAGAAAATTAGGTTCCCCAAAATAAGAGACCCAACATGGGCTACTGAAATATATATACACTTCTCATAAGAAGTACAAATGGCCAATAAATACATGTATAAATGTTCAACACTGTTGGTCTTTAGACAAACACCAGTTGAAACAACACTGAGATTTTACCTTACTGCAGAAAGAATAGCCATCATCAAGAAATCAAATAATAACAAATGCTGTCAAAAATATGGGAGTGGGGAGAAACCCTTCTACATTGTTGGTAGGAATGTAAACTAGTACAACCACTGTAGAAATTACAGTAGAGAATCCTCAAAAAGCTAAAACCAAAAATTCTACTTGACTTATCTATTCCCTTCTAGAAATCTTCCAAAAAGAGTTAAAGTCATTATATTACAGTGACTAGTGCATGCCCATGTTTATAGCAGAACATTTTATAATAGCTAAATTTTGGAAATGGTCTGTGTGCCCATCAACAGATTAATGAATAAAGAGACTGTGGAATTTATACAAAATGGTGTACTACTTTTATATAAAGATAAATGAGGTAAACTGATGCACTTTTTATTTTAAAGAGAATAAAACAAAACAAAACAGAATAAAGCTAATGAGAAAGAACAATGAAAAGAATACATGACTTCAAAACAAGATAATAGGAAATCAACAGTGGCTGCCATAATACATCCCATTGTCTTCAAAATAGCTGCACATATCATTAGATGCAGTAAAGTCAAGCAAAACAAAACAGAATGAAGCCAAACCTAACAAAACTATGAAAATAATACAGGCATTTGAAACAAGATAATAGGAAAGTAACAATGGTTCCACTTTCCCTTTGTAGACATTTACTCGCCTATCACTTTCTGAACATCTGTTATACATTTTGGATCCCACTAAATCCTTCAGTTTTTTACAATAGGAGATAAAGTGATGTTCACCCTTATGAATCTGAACCATTACACCCATGAGCATGATTTCAGGTTGCATCCATTTACCTACAAAAGCATCAAGATTATCTTTCCTTATAGCTGCCTAGCTTTCCTTGTGTGAAAATACCATATCTTTGTTATCCATTCTCCAGTTGATGGGCAAGCCACCCTTACTTTTTTCTAGTTTCCTGTCTCATGGAACATTGTTTTCTCTCCTTTGACTTTGGGTCTATGAATTTCCTTTTGAGTTAAATGTGTTTCTTGTACACAACATATTGATGGGCCTTATTTCTTGGTCCGCTCTCTCTGTGTTTCTTTTTATTGGTTAATTAAGGTCATTCTACATTAATGATTACAAACTCTATGCATTGCCTCATCTCTGCCACACTATTCTCCTTCTATTGCCCCCCCTCACTTTTCCACTTTGTCCAATTGCCTGTCCTGTTTGGTGATCCTCCTCTACAGCTATTCCTGGAACTGTGGTCATCTTTATCTCTCTCTAGAATATCCTTCAGTGCTCTTTGTAGGGCTCATTTGGTGGTCATGAATTCCTTCAGTTTTTTTTTTTTTTTATCATGGAAGTATCTTATCTTTCCATTAGTTTTGAAAGAACTTTTCAGGGTACATCAATCTGGGTTAGAAGTTATTTTCTTTCAGTATTTGCAGCACTTCACTCTTAACTTTTTCTTGACTTGATGGTTTGGGTTGTGAAGTCTATTGTGATTCTGATGGATGTGCTTTTATAGGTGGTCTTTTTCTTTTCTCTAACAGCCTTTAATATTCTATTCTTGTGCTGAATTTCTGGAATCTTTATTACTATATGTCTGAGTGTAGATTTATTTTGGTTATGGCTAGTTGAAGTTCTATATGCTTCACATATTTTATGCCAGGTCCTTTTCCCATGTTTGGGAAGTTTTCTGCTATTACTTCTGCAAATAGTCTTTTTATGTCATTTGTGTTGTCCCTCACTTTTTCACTGACACCTACCACTCAAATTATTTTTCTTTGCATCATCTTGAAATTGAATTGTTATTTCCTAGTTCCTTGTAATTTTTAAGAGATCCTTTCTTTCACAATCACTATCTGCAATCCTGTCTTCAAGGTCTGAGAGTCTATCTTCAGTCTCTTTCAAGTGGTTTTGCCAACTTTCAGTGGAGTTTTTAATCTCCTGGATATCTCTTTGAATCTGTTTCATGCTTTGTAATTCATTCATATATATTGTTCATCCAAGATTTCCATCATTTTCCTATGCTTCTCTTTTTTATCCATGTCATTAGATATGCTCAACAATTCTTTCATTATGTTTGTGATTTCTTCTTTTACCTGAGATATTATTGCTGACCTGATTACTTTTATAGTCTCATGAAGTTGTTTCTTTACTTCAGTTGCTATCTTCTCAGAGATTTCAAGTGTATGACTTCCATTATCTTCCATGACTATGTTTCCTGGACTTGTTCTGTGTGGACTGAAGATCTGAGATTGTCCTTTGCTCCTTTCTCTTGATATTTTCCTGGATTTCTCACAACAAGCTGGTTGTGGGGTCCCAGGTGCTTCCCATGTTGGTTGTCCCTCCACAGGGTAGGGGAATGAGCCAGACACCTGGGTTTCTCCAAACCCAGGTTGCTGAGGAGGCAGTGGGGCATGGATCAGGTTTCTCCACACCTGTGCAGCTACACCAAGGCTTCTCTGATGGCCATGAGTGCATGGTGCAGGGGCTGTTTCTTCTTTCAGACTGTGTAGCCACACTGGGGACTCCCCTGATGGCAGCAGGTGCACAGGAGCATGTTCAACAATTCTCCTGGCCTATTCTTTCTGCCCACAAGAACCAAGCAACTCCAATGGCAGCTTGCAGGTGCATGTAGCATATCTGGTTGTTTCTCCCTACTCATGCTCAACTGATGCACTTTTGAGTCTATAACATGAATTGAAATAAGTCAGACACACCACACTAAATATCACTTCTCTTATATGAGAAACCCAAAATATAAATAATGGGCAAAATAAGGAATAGATAATAGGAAGTAGGAATATCTTCTTCCAAAAGAAGGAAAGAGAAGAGAGATGAAGAAGAGGAAATAGGGATAAATGAAAAGAACACAATCAGGTCATCCTGCTGCCCTCAGGTCCCCAGATGTCCACCATTGCACAGGGGCAGGCCACATCCATGCCCTTCCATCCCGCCACACTCAGACCCCCAGACTTCCACTGGCATGCAGGGGCAGGCCACTTCTATGCCCTGCCATCCCACTGCCTTGCACCTCTGAACCTCCACTGCATGTAGACGCAGGCCACTTCCATGCCCACTGTTCTGCCCTCAGGAACCCCCCAGATCCTGGACCTAGTATTACTGTTGACCTTTGGTTCCCACTCCTCTTTTCAGAACCTTGGACTCCAGTAGATTAACCATGCTGGGTTGATGGGACACTCAGTAACACCTCATCCAAACAGAAGACCTCAGCAGGCTTCCATCAGTGTGGCAAACTTGCTCCTAAAATAGACGTCATCAGTGGGTAAACAGGAGCAGTAGCCAAGCTTCCTCCAGCTGTAGGACCCTGGTGAGATTGGCAAGAGTATCAGTGAGTCCTTCCTCCACATAGAGAACATCAGGTAGGTTGAGGAGTGTGTGAATAAGGCCTCCCCCAATCTGGAGAAAATTAAAAGGGTTTATGAGATACACAGTGACACAGTAGGGTTCCAGCTGAGACAAACACTATAGACAGGAAGATCTGGTGGCATGGAACAACCTGAAGACATAGTAACAGCAGGAACTAAGGGTTGACTTACATCAATACTCCTAGGCTAGTCAGCCTAGGAAGAATATAGGACTCACCCAATAGGCCCTGCAAGAGGAATTCAGGTGACTGGCCCTCCTCTGCATTGTGGTACCCAGCAATTGGACAAACATCAACCACACAGTAGGACCCTAAGATATATACTACTGACAGTTGAGACTAGTGGTACTGAAATACCAAATATTACCCAAAAGGTGAAAATGAAAAAATGAAAAAGCAAAATGCAATTTCAAACATCTAGTCCATCAGGAGCAAGTAAAGGAGACATTTAAATAGAGGACTTTAAAAGTCACACATTGGAAATCTCTGAAAAGATAGCAAGTGAAATAAAGAAATAAATCCATGAGGCAATAGAGGAAATAAAATTAGAAATAATTTCTTATGTAAAGACAGAAATAACAACCTTAGTAAAGGAGTTGCTCAGTGTTGCTAGAATAGAAATAGATTTTTTAAAAAAGTACAGGAGCATGGGAAACATTGAAATCTTGAATGAACTATATAGAAAACAAGCAGAATACATGACACAAACTCAAAGTGATATCCAAGAAACAAAAAATTATATCAAAATCTGGCAAAACTGTTTAAATGAAGCTGAAATAAAATTTCAGACCTTGAGAAGAGGATCGCAGCTAGAGACCATGAAAGGATAGAATTTTTAAAAATAACAAAGCATCATGAAATGACAATTCAGCAGCTTCAAGATGATGCCAAGAGAAACAATATAATACCAATAGGCATCAATGAAGATGCAGGAGAAAACGCGAATGACATCAGTAAACTATTTGCAGAATTAATAGCAGAAAATTCCCCAAATATGGGAGAAAAAATCTGATATACACACAAGTGAGGCATGTAGCATGCCAAATAGGCACAACCAACATAAATCTACACCCAGACATATAATAATTAAGATCTCATACATACAGCATAAAAACAGAATACTAAAACCTGTTAGAGGAAAAACACAACTCACTTATCAAGGAAAGCCAATTAGAATCACAGCAGACTTTTCAGCACAAACCCTCAAGTTATGAAAAACTTGGAGTGAAGTATTTCAGGCCCTGAAAGAAAACAACTTTCCACCCAGATTGATGTACTCAGCAAAACTTTCTTTGAAATTTAATAGCAAAACAAGATACTTTCATGACAAAGAATAACTGAAGAAATTCATGTCCACCAAACTAAGCCTAGAAAGAGTACTGAAAGGCATAATAGATAGAGATAAGAATGACTACAATTTCTAGAACAACAACAGAAAGAAACCACCAGACAGGGAAAGCATTAAACAAGGAGGAAAAACAGAAACAAACAACTGGAAAATAACATGAAAATGTTGAGCCAGTACATTATCAGTTATATCCATCAATGTAAATGGCCTCAATTCACCTATTAAAAGAACTAGATTGACAGAATGGATCAAGAAACACTATCCCACAATATGCTGTATACAAGAAACACATCTGATTCAAAAGGAAACTCATAGATTAAAAGTCAAATCATGAAAACAGTATTCCATGCAACAGGAACCCAGATAAAAGCAGGGGTAGCTATTCTGTATGCAGACAATGTGAACTTCAAAACTAAAAAGATTAAAAGAGATAAAGAAGGTCACTGCATACTTGTTAGTGGAAAAATTCAAGAGGAAGAACTAACAATTATAAATATATATGCAGCAAATACAGGAGCACCCAACTATATAAGACAAATGTTAGTGGACATGAAAAATCAAATACACAAGAACACAATTGTAACACGAGACCTTAACAACCCACTGTCACAAAGAGATAGATCAACTAGACAAAAAGTCAGCAAAGAATTAATAGAATTCAATCATACCTGTGAGCAAATGGACTTAGTAGATGTTTACAGAATATTCCACCCAACCAACCAGAATATACATTCTTCTCAGCTGTGCATGGGACAGTCCCAAAATTGACCATATATTAACCCATAAAACATTCTTAAGTAGGGAGAAGGAAAAGATGGTGGACCGGTAGGCAGCAGGATACAGAGCCTCTCTGAGAGAGACAGCTCAGACGCCAGAATAGAACACCCTGGAGAGATCCAGACAGATGGAGATGGATTCTCTCAACCCAGGAAGAAACTGAAGGGAAACAAGCTGCTCAAATACAAAGTCCCAAGGCTACCATTAGAGAAGTGAAGATTGGCGAGCACAGCACTCTTGCTGAGCTGCCTGAATTTGTGCCCAAGATTGGCCTGAGTGCCTGAACCCATGCTGAAGCAACTGGCTTGAGTGGCCTTGTGTGCAACTCACCCAGATCTGCCCCTGCACGTGCTTGACTCACCTGGAGCCACCCCCACATGCCACTTGCCCAGAGGTGCTGTGAACACACATCACAGCCACACTGAAGCTGGAGATCGGGGAGCCCAACAGAGAATGGAGCCAGAGAGGGACTGGCATTAAACTGGAGTGAGTGCTAGGAATAAGACCCTCCTATGGGAAAGGGGTGACCAACTGGACAACATGTTGGAGTTGGGCAGGACAGGCCAAACTGAGAATGGCAGTGACTTCAGTTGGTTGCTCCCCTCCCAGACCAGATTAGTGGGATCTGCTTGACCTGGGTCACACCACTGGCCGGGACCAATAAGTCATCCCAAACTAATTCCTTACGTGCAGCACACACTGATTCAGTGAAGGCCCACAAAGTTTGGCTGGCCCAGAGGGGAGGTGCCAGCATACACTGCCCCTGTCTGCACCTCAGTGACTGACAGGGGACTGGAGAGGGCAGAAACCCTTAGCCCATGTGCTCCAGAAGAACCATAACCAACAAGGAAAGGGGCTGGGACTTCCACTATACACTTGTACAGAAGGAACCAAAAACATGATAAGAGAAAGAAATAAGAAAAAGCCCCTAGCCCCCAACCCTGAGAATATTGATCCAGGAGAAGTAAATACAAAAGAGATTGAGGACAGCAAACATGCAACATCAAACACAGCATCAGTGGACATAAAGAGATATCTTTGGGACCTTGTAAATGAGCTCAAAACCAAAATGTTAGTTCAAGTTAAGAAAGATATAAGTAGATTAGTAAAAGAAATGTTAAGCACCTCTCAAGAAGACACAGATGGAAGAATGGAGGAACACAAAAGAAGGAGAGAAATATTCAACAAAGAATATAAAGAAAACCTAGAATACATGAAGCAGATTCAAAGAGATTACAAGGAAACTAAAAACTCCATTGAAAGCTGGCAAAACTGCTTGAAAGAAACTAAGGATAGATATCAAAACTTGAAAACAGGTTTGCAATGTGCAATCATGAAAGGAAAGATCTCTTAAAAATAACAAGGAAACAGGCAGTAACAACATAAAGGCTAGAAAACAACAAGAGGATCTATAGCTTAAGAATAAAACATGTAAATGAAGAAGCAGGAGTCAAAACAAAGGAATTGCAAAGGCTATTCACAGAAATTATTGAGAAAAACTTCCCAAGCATAACAAAAAGAAATGATATGCAGATGTATGAAGCATACATAACTCCAGCCACATACAACCAAAACAGAGCTACACCCAGATGCATAATAGTCAAGATCCCAGAAATTCAATATAAGAACAGAATATTAAAAGCCATCAGAGAAAAGAAATAGATCACCAATAAAGGAAAACCCATCAAAATCATGGCAGACTTCTTGACACAGACCATCAAATCAAGAAGAGCTTGGAGCAAAGTAATTCAAGCCCTGAAAGAAAATAACCTCCAGCCCAAATTGATGTACCCTGAAAAATTGTCTCTAGAAATTAATGGAGAAACAAGAGGCTTCCATGGCAAAGGGGAACTGGGGGAATTTGTAACCACCAATCCAACTCTACATAAAATACTGAAGGACATTCTAGAGAGAGAGAAAAAGAATATGAAGATTTCAAGAACAGTGGCAGAGAGGCCTCAGTGAATGGGGCAGACAGTGGAATGAAAAGAGGAAAATAGACAATCAATGGAAGAAAAATAGAATAGCAGAAATGAGGGAGAGAAGGCTGTAATCTCGAACATACATGGCCTTGATATACTAACAGAGAGAAACATAGGCACAGTAGATCAGGAGATAGGTTCCATCGAGATGCTCTGTATTGGAAACATAATTAACCTGAAAGAGGGTTTATGGACAGAAAGTCAAATATGAGAAAACAATGCCCTATGTGACAGGGAACCAGAGAGAAATAGGGACAACTCGACCAGTACCTGCAGATAGGTTGAGAAGACATGATACTTTTGTGCAGTAGAGAACTACTCAGCTATAATGAAGGAAAATCTTGAGGCTTTTATAGATAAAGGAATACAACTCTAGATCAAGCCCAGGAGTCAGAAGGTTCAGAACCAGTTAGGATAAATAGCAGGTTTCTCCCCCCAATCTAAAAACTGAGGGAGTTAGTGGGACCCAAAATTTGCAGTGCACCCTGTGGGAGTGAAAGAGGAGGAATTGTCTAAAAAAGGAAGGCAGAGGATACTGTTAATAGGAAAACAAGATTTATTCTCACCACTCTATATAGATGGACTATATTCTGTTCCAGTTTGTTTACTTACACTAGATTTGAGGACATGGACAGCTATCCCAAAAATAGCAGGATATATTATGGTAATCATCCTTAATTTCCTATTAACTTAGTCTGAAGCCCTGTATAACTTATACTGCCTTATTATGACTGATCTTATTGGAATCTGGTTTGTTAGATTTCTGTTTTGTATTGACTGATTTTATTGGAATCTGTTATGATTGATAGTATCAAGTCTAAGAGTATAGGCAACTATACTGAAGATGACAAGATTCACTAGGATACCACTCTAGTTTCATTATAACCTGCTTTTGAAGTCTTATTATGTCTCCAATGTTTTGTTTTATTAATGTTGTTATATACTGCTGAGACATCATAGTAACCATTGTAGATCACCTTGTATTGTGGTTTTATGTGACTTTTTCGTTTTACGTTTTTCTAGGAATTTGTTTTGTTTTGTCTTGCTTTGTTTTGTTTTTCCCTCTAATACAGAAAGGATAGACATATATATAGTGAATTATGCATGTGTAGAGCTTATAAACAGTTTCTGAGAACCAATTATATAACATATGGTGAAATGAGCAACTACTTTGAAGAAAAAGAGACACTACAGTACCCAGTGCTTATTTCTTAGCATCATGATGTGAAATCCAGCAATACTACCACTCTTTGTTCGGAGTGATTTTACCCCATTTTGTTTTAAGTTCAACACTCATGAAAGTGTGGATGGCTGTTTTGAAGAGAATGAGAGACACTATGACAGCCATTCTTGGCTTCCCTGTTGTCCAGTCTTGAAGACCCAAAGTGCCTTCCTCATCCTGTTCATATCAGTTCCATACTATGTTGTTTCATGTGAATCCTCTGTATGTGAAGATATGGCCAACTATTTGGTAAAAGCAAGAGTCAATATGATGTGTAGTGAGGATCTCTGATTACCTTGCTTTGAAATTTATGCTTCTTACATTGTTTTCTTGTGTTCCATTTTGTTTTGTTTTGTTGTGTTTAATTTTACCCTCTTTAAAATAAAAAATAAAAAAGCATTCTTAAGTAAATGCAAAGGGATTTAAATTATCCCATGCATAATATCTGACCACAGTGCACTGAAATTGGAAATTAATGACAAAAGAAATTGCAAAACATGCATAAATGCATAAAAATTAAATAACAACCTTCTGAACAACCAGTGGACTACAAATGGACTACAATAGTGGACTACAGATGGACTACAACAGTGGTCCTACAGTGGTACTACAGATGGACTACTACACTACAGTGGACTACAGATGGATTTCATCTGGACTACAGATGAAATTAAAGAAGGAATAAAGCAGGGGACCCGAGCCTCTCGGACCCGAAGAGTGGCCTGGGCTGTTTGGATCGAAAGTCTGCGCAGACCTGCATCTCGGTGAGACAGTTTGGGACTGTTAGGCCCGCCCTCCATCCTCAGGGTACTGCCTGGAGACCGGCATCTGGGCCAGGTCTGTTTGGGCCCGTAGCCCCGCCCTTCACCCCCAGGAAGTCTCCCAGAAAGCAGCATTGCGGCCTGTCTCTTTGGGACCCCAGCCTCCCAGACCCGCAGAGTGGCCTGGGCTGTTTGGATCGAAAGTCTGCATAGACCTGCATCTCGGCGCGACTGTTTGGGACTGGTAGGCCTGCCCTTCATC
>PVJX010017561.1:0-38113 GCA_004027295.1 Dolichotis patagonum | reverse complement strand
ATGACTAGGAGTGGGAACAATGGAGTCATGGATATCATACCACTTAAGAAACCCTTCTACTTTAACTAGACAGGATATTTGGTTATTCTCAATCGAGAAGCTTAACTGATACAGCTACATTGATTGATAACTAGATGCTAAAACTCACAGATCATGGGAAAACTCCACCAGATAAAAACTTTGAAAAATGAATTGCTTGCTAAAAATTTACTGATTAAGATTTCTATGATTATTTTGCTTGTTCTTATTTCTCTTTATTGTTGAGCTGTCCCTTTCCACCCCTTTTTCTTAAAGTCTAAAGAAGAACATTTATATGCTAATATATGCTAATATATGCATTGAAATTTCTGGAGAAATATTAGTGAAAATAGTCTCATCTAAAGAGCAATACAAAAGCATGAAATGGGTAATAGTCCTAATTTTCACTATATATTCTTTTACTGTTGAATATTTTTACCATGCTACTGAATTGTTCTTCTGGTAAAAATTGGATAAAATTTGAAATTTCATGTGTACCCACTACATTTTCTCTTTGCTGGTCTTAGGAACCACACAGGACTAGGCATAGGCACAGAAAATCATGACACCGGCTACTTGCAGGATTGGATTATTTAAATTAAAATTTTATTGCAATGACTTCATATCAATATAAGCAATCTCCAGTGCTGAAAAATTCTGAATAATGTATGCCATTACTTCACCCTCAAGAGATACAATATAAATTCCTCAAAAATTAAATATGGGCTGTATCTTGTAACTTAATATGCAGTAGACAAAAGGCAAGAAGAAAAAAGTAAATTTACACTAGAGAAACCTGACAAATACTACCTGAGCCATGTGGTCAAAATAGATATTAATAGTGATCAATAATATACCCTTGATATAATGTGATGAGAATAGCATTTTATCTCTGTGGTCTTCCTCCCCAAAACATACAGCTCTAGTCTAATCATGTATTGCAGAAGATAAAATTGACACTAAACACACCTAATCAGGCTCGTTCAAGATGCATTTTCAAACAGGAGTAAGGTGTTCATGTGGTTCAAAAGAACAACCATTACAATATCCATAGCTCAGTGATAAGTCTATTTTATAGGGTATGTGGGATAAAGAATTCATATATTTGAACTTCATAATGATTATACAGTACTAACTTCACTGTGTATTTGAGCAGTCTTTTTTCAGTATTGAGAAAGAAACCTGGGACCTCACACATGGTAGACAAATACTTTACTACTGAGCTATTCCCACAGGTCTTTTTACTTTTATTTTGAGACAGAATCTGGCTAAGTTTTCCAGGATGGTTTCAAATTTGCGATCCCTCTCAGCCTCTCAAGTACCTGGAATTTCAAGACTGCACCACTTTACTTAGCAACAGTTCTTAAATTTATGGGGAAGTCAGGAAAATGCTTCTTTTTCCTTGTCTTGAGAATTGCTATTCTAAGACTAAGTACTGTTAGTGTAAACTTAGGAGGGGTATGTGGGCTCTGTTCACTCCAGCTCACTCTAGTGGAAAGGCCTTCTAGGGGATGAGGGAGCGAGAGGCCACCCTACACTGCTATATGGAAGCCACAAGAAACATTCTACTGTGGCTGGTTCTTGGAAAATGTAGTAGAGAAAGACTAGTTAAGCCAATGGTAAGACCAGTTCTTCTGAGGAGGCAGGACTTCCTCAGAAAATAATAATACTCATATGCAGAGTGAAATCAGAATGGGAACTGGAATGTACCCATACTTATGTGCCTTCTATAAAGGTATGGAGTGAAGTGTCTTTCTTGTGACATATGGGTTAAATAATATTTGACACTCACTTTAAAATATTTCTCTCATCATCTGTAGTTTGCTTTGCTCAGAGCAAAGTACTAATCCCAGAATCCATGGATATACGGATTGAGTTTAAAGTTCATTGACTTAAATGTGAAAAATTATATCTTTATTTTTACTAACTGCTGACTTAAATTTAGTACTTCAATTGATTACAAATGTAGGCAACACAAGACAGAATTATCCTCATATGTAAGTTGGCAGAAATCAGATAAAAATATCACATCATGTTATAGCTATTTTAGAAATCATGTACTATCCTTTGCTTTCTACTACAAAGTTTGGATGGTCATTAGACCCACCATTAGACTCTACTGTTTAATAAGCTGATAAAAAGTACATGTATTATTATGTCCCAAATTTGTCTTTAATTGATTCTTATAACTATATTTCATATAATTTATTTCTTTTGTTATCCAGTGTCTTTGTTTTTTGATTTATTTAAGCTACTAGTCTGACAAGGAAGGCTCAGGTTTTATCAAACTTTCCATGACATTAAAATGTCTTAAAGTTAATAAACCCTGGCTTGCAGTTTAAAATCTGGCAGGGTTTGTGCTGTGGCTTTGTTAAGGACAGCAAGGAGTAAGTTTGCAATTATAAAGAAGACGACAATGTCAATAGACTCCCTACTCATTACCATTATACCACTTCCCAATATCACACCAGAAAAAATGAAGAATGTAGACCATGAGTGCTGTGGAGACTAGTAGGGAAACAGCTGGTGGATTGTGCACAGTGAACAGTAGTGGCAAGCCTCAGTTTCATGACTCACAGACAAACAGACATGGACAATATAAAACAAACTACTCATTTCTACATATACTAGAGGACATACTCTTTAAGGTTCTCCAAGAAACTGAATCTCGTATCCTGCTATTCTAGTTGATTACAATAAAACTAGTAACTGTCATGGTTTGGTCTAGATGTCCCCCCGAGCCTCATACAATCATAGGTGGAGGTTTCCATAGGTGCCTGGATCTGCAGTGTCTGATTCCAGGGTAAAGGTGTGTAATTACTAAATTAATCCATTGATTTGATTGGCATAATTCTGGGTAGGATTAAAGGTGCCACAGCCTGAGTGTGGGTGCTATCTTCTCTAAGGATGAGTAGCCTGGATAAGATATAAGGAATAGAAAAAGGATCTCTTGGTTGCTTGTCACTCATTGCTTGTACCTTGCTGCTTGTTGCCTTTTGCCTGCTGTGAACTGTTTCTCCTCTGCTATGGCCCTCTGCCACACCTTTCTAACTTGGAGTCAGCTGACTATGAACTGAAGCCTCTACAAACAGTGACCCACAAAAACCTTTCCTCTTTTAACTTTGGATGTCAGATATTTTGTCTCACTACTGAGAAAACTAAGACAGGAACACAAAGGGGGAAAACAACATTACATGATGGGGAATACTGTTTCTTAGAGTTGTTACTTCATAGTGAGGGCTACAGGTGGTTTCACCAAAGACATCCTTTGTTAGTCCAGCATCTTTGTTAGTAGAGATTTCATTTTAAAAATACTACCTGCCTGACACACATAAAATAATTTATACATATTTAAAAGTTGTAAAGGATAATATGTAAATGAGGCTTCTGCAAACCCACCAACCAATTCAAAACCTAGAACATTACTAATACTAATGCATCTACAGTGTTCCTACCTTATCCTTTGTGTCTTCAATTTTTGTTTTGTTTTTTAGTTTATCATATATATGTAATTTCTAATGATTTATTGTTTAGTGTTGTTTTTTGTGAGCTTTAGAAAAGTGACATATAACTGCATTTAATATGAATCTGTGTTCTTGCATATAGCAGCATCTACTTCATTTTTATTCTATTGAGTAATAATATCTAATTCATTTATATAGTTTCCTATCAATGGATAATTAGGTTATGAAAGTGTTTTTGTGTTATCAACCACATTACTATGGAAATTCTGGATGAGAGTTCTTTACTTACAATAAAATTCCTGTACAAATTATGCCTAGGAATAAAATTTCTGAGTTCTATGGTTTGTAGATATTCAAATTTATAGGACGGGGTCTGTATTAGTCTGTTTTCTGTGGCTGAAACAAAAGTCTGAGGCTGGATGCTATAGTGAAGAAAATAATTTATTTAGTTCACAGTGTTGGAGGCTAAAGCCCCAGGTCAGATGACCCAGGTGTTCAGCCTCTGTTGAGGATTATCTTGGCTGCATCACAGAATGGTGAGGAAATGGAAAGGAAAATGGCCACATGCAGAAGGGGCCAAGTGAGTGGGGTGGCTCAGTTTAGAAGAAACCATTCTCATGATAACCAACCAGGGTCCCATGATAACTACTCTAATGCCCTCCAAAGGCAGCATGCTGAATGATCTAATCATCTTCCACTAGTCCACACCTCTAACTTGTGAAAAATTCTACCACTTCTTAACATCACAACACTGAGGACCAAGCTTCCAGTATATGAATTATTGAGGATATAAGTAAATCACATGCAAAACATAGCAGTGCCAGGTTTGCTTTTCCAAAATAACACCAATTTATATTCCCATCAAAAAGGTGTATGAGTTGCTGTTGAGCCACATCCATACGAACACTTGGTATTATCAGATGTCATAGTGTATCTCATCTTTGTACACCAAAAATAACATGTTACTTCCTCATATGAGGAACACAAAAGTGTCAATCAGTGATAAAGTTTTATCAGTACACCTTAATTCAAGGTTATTTAATGTCTTGACTTGAGTTTTCTTAGAATACAAAAGCCCAACACAAAGGCAGATACAGATAGTTATTTGGGGAGGGAAGTTACTCTAGGAACTAGAAGTAGGGATTGTAGAAAAAGAGAGTAAGTGAGTAAACAAATACAACAGTATATTCTCGAACTGACTGCAAACAGAAAACTGGGGCTTAGTCTTGCTTAGACTTCCTGGGAACTTTTGGAAATGAATGCTGTAAGATGCAGTTGAGAATTATCTGGCCAAAGATGGAAGAAGGGAAATTTTTATCTCTAGCTGCCATTACGCATTAGTCAAGGGTTGACTCTTTGGTCTTTAATTCTATTCTATCCTATGGGATATACACATGTATATATGTGTGGGTATATATACCAGAGCACTCTAAAAGGCCTCCATATTGAAACATCAAAGAGGTCCTGGGATAAAAACTGAGGATAAGACAAATTATATCTAGTTGCACATATATGAAGCTGATGACTTAACTAAAACATAGGATATGAGGGTCTACAGTGAGGCATGTATGGTGTCCAATAACCATAGTGAGTAAGTGGCAAAGATGAAAACATGTGTGTCTATCACAGATGAAATACTGGGCCTAGCTAGGTGTGGTGGTACACTCCTGTAATCCCAGAACTCGGGAGGGTAAGGCAGGAAGATAGTTGCAAGTTCGAGACCAGCCTGGGCTCCAAAGTGCATGACACCCTGTCTCAAAAACACACACACAAAAAAAGAAATAAAGAAATATTGGGCCTTTAGCACATAGCACACAAACCTTCTCCACTGTCTACTAAATATCCATTCCTACCTCTCTTCTCTGCTAACAGAATGCCAATTAGTTTCAGTAGTAGACAAATAATCTCTGAATGCTGCTGGCACAGTGGTGCCATGGTGCCATTATAGGTCCAGACTTCTTCTTTCTGTTCCACCATCTTCAATGCTAACTTACATCTAGTGAGTCCCTCCGTGGTCCAAGATGGCTCCAGCTACCATGCTTGAACTTCAGACTAACAGCAGAAAAAAACTGGTGATAAAAATGGCCTTCCTTCCAACCAAATCAATTTCCTTTAATCAAGCTTCCTAGAAATACTACACAAAACAGGTGTCTCTCACTGGAAAAACTCAGATGCAGGTTCACACTTGGGTATAAGAGCTGCTGCATTACAGATAATTTGTTAGATGAATAGCTCTCAGGAATAAAAGTGGGATTTTGTCCTTAAAAGAGAAAATATGAATAGATACTGAATTTCAATTACAAGTCAAGTAGCTGTAGTTGGAGCAAGTTTTTTTTTTTAATCTATATATGTCTTATTATTTTTAAAATGATAATAAAATACTAACTTAAAGATTTAATATGAAGATTAAATGAGATAATGTAAATACAATTTCATGATGCCTGATATATCGAAAATGCTTAGTAAATGCTACCTCATTTTAATTCAGTACGGTGAATCATCAAGGCTGGGCATTGAGCCAATGTACAGATAACTGATCTTATCAATGTCCCTGAATTTATCAGGCTTGAGGGTACTGGGTGCTGACTCACATCCACACATTCATAAGTGTTTAAAGTCAGAGTGGTGGCTTACTAATTTACAAGGAAAAATATAACTGTCAGGCAAATCAGTCATTCTGACCATGTTATTGTCTCCCTGAAGGCAATGGACATGTGGCATCATGATTGCTGAGCATAACATCAGGAAAAACAGAATTTGTTACACAATTCAAATTAATTACATTGGGTTCTGACAGCCGGTGTATCCACTTTCATCACTGAGCTTGTCTTATTGATGGGTGAGATGCTCGGGCTAGAGACATGACAGGTAACCTCTTCCATTGGGCAGTACTGCCAGGTATACTACCAACTGCTGGAAAAATCCATCGAGACCTGGGTATGGTGGTGCACACATGTAATTTTACCAATCAGGGAGGATGAGGCCAGAAGATCCCAAGTGTAAGCCCAGCCTGGGCAATTTAGAGAGTTCCGTGTCAAAATAAAAAGAAAATGAGAAAGAACTGGGGCTGTAGTTTGTGTGAAGACCCTAGGCTAGATCCGCCGCATTGCAAGGGGGGGGGGAATGAAACCACCAATAATGTAGAAAACATGCAAGAACCCTGAGGGTAAACTAAATACACATGTTTGGTCCCTACTCTAGACCAATGAAATCAGAAATTCTGAGACCAGATCCCAGCAATCAACTTGCAACAATTTCTCTACGGTGATTCCAATGCATGTCAAATTTTGGTAGCCACCCATGTTAAAGTACAATCTGTGAACCAGAAGCAATAGGGTCTCTGGAATTTATTAGAACTGAAAAATATCATGTCCCACCTTAATTTACTAAACAAGAATGTAAATTGAATCAAGGTTACCAAGCGACTTGTACTATACGTACATAAATTTTCAGAAGTGCCATATTTGTGCAGTGGTTCTTGTTGTAAGGTGAACCGTGACTTTCTACAGTTTATGTGTTGAAATCCTAACCCCAGAGTCTCAGAATATAACTGCATTTCAAGGTATTATTTTTAAAGAGGCAATTATGTAAAAAAAAAAAACAGTATCCTCAAAAGAAAAGCAATTTAGGACACAGACATGTACAGAGAGAAGGCCGCAGGAAGACATATTAAGAAGTTGGCCACATGGCAGTCAAGGACAAGCCTCCGAAAAAACTGACCTTAATGATATCTTGGGATTTCTAACCTCCAGATCTATTGGAATAAATTTTTGTTCTTTAAATCATTCTTATGTATGGTACTTTGTATAGCAGTCCTAGCAAATTAATACCATTTATATACTCAGATATTTATTGGAATCTTCTGGGGAGTTATTAAAATAATGATACTTGGATCCCATTCCCAAGCTTTCCAGTTTAAGTGGTTTGAGGGTCCAGCTCAAGAAACAGGATTTTAGAAAGGTCTACAGGTGATTTTTGATGTGCAGCAGACTTTGCAGGTCTTTGATACACTAATCTTTTGGCTGGTGAAAAATCTAAGACGTAAGGTCCTGCAATTGTTAAAATTCAGTCTCTTGGTGTTTGCCCATCTGATCACCCACCATTCTGACCCTAAACCTGGCTCTTTCAGTAAATATTTGAGGACTCTCACAGGGAACAAGAGAATCAAGAATCAAATTATACATGCTGGCAATTATACATGCTCTCCTCTTCTCATATGTTAATTTTAAGGAAATGTTTAGTGACAATACTTTTAAGATTTTTATGACAATTTTTCATTGTGTTTTATTTTTATGCTACTGATCACCTTGAACATTTTTTTCTTTGGTAGTGCATCCTCCATTTCACAGATACAGCAAAGGACCCCACAGAAAATTTGAGAGATAAGTTGTCAGTACCCATAACCCTTCCCTATGTGCTTCCTCTCTCACTTCTTTTTGTTTCTTTTTGTTCTGGTTTTTTTTTGTGCCAGGGATGGAACTCACAACCTGGAGCTTGTCAGGCAGGCACTTGTGCTTGCTGAGCCATATCCCTTGCTTCCTGTTTCACCTCTTAAGCCATACTCAAAGATCTCAGGGTCCAAATTAAAGACTCTTATATAAATCCTGTGAACCAGTACACAAGAACAGAGATGCTAAACTACCGAATTTTTTCTTGCTAAGCCCTTTCTACATTTCCCATGTCCCTGTGAGGTTTTGAAATTTAAGTTCAACACATCACACAAGTGACAAGTGTTTACTGAATGTTTACTCTTTACAGTAACTAGAAGGTCTCATTTATACTTAATAAAATGGAAACTATATGAGATCATATATATGTATATATATGCTAGCTATAGTTTCTAAAATTTTCCACACTATATTACTTCATTTTACATTTCTATAATATAATAACTGAGGCTGGGTAATGTTACAAATGAAAGATACTTATTTAGCTGATAATTCTGGAGGTTCATGGGCCAGCATTTGATGATGTCCTTCTTGCTGGCTGAATCTCCAGGTAGTACAGGATATCATCTTACAAAAGAAGGGAGTTTACATCCTGTGTGCTCTGATAGCTCTTACTCCTTCTTATAAAGCCCACAGGATTCAATCATGGGGGCTCCACCCTGATGATCTTATTAATCCTATTCACCTCCAAAAGGCAGTACTTCTAAGCACCACAGGTGTATCGAGTTTCCACCCTCTCAGCACCTCAGGATGGAGATTAAATTTCAACACATGAAGAACATACTCAAACTATACCTGAACCATAGTGCACATTCTTCAAAAGTGACAATTTTGTGCTACTAAAATATCTTGTACTTTGGAGGGGAAAACTGTTCTGAATGTTCTTTTGCTACCTTAAATAATATTTAATATTTTATTTGGCCCAATCTTTTGTATTTTCAAAGATTTTAAATATATCCATTTTTATTATAGTCTGGCAGATTTTATGATTCTCTCCTGAAAGTCATCCCTAACCTACCTGTCCATGACCACCTTTCCATGAAAAAAGCTAAAAATCCTGATACTTTGCCAATGTCCTCTGGTAGTAGGGACAGTTAGGTGTCCCTGATCCAGCCAATAAGATAAAAGGCATATTATGCTAGGGAATTCTGAGGAAAAATATTTCTCCTTTGTTAAGAAAGAGTTGCACAGGGGCAAGAACTCTGCCCCTTCCTACCCTGTTGTGTCTTTAAACATGAGAGTAATGACATATCTTTAACTAGTAGAACCATCTTAAAACTAGAAAAGATCTTGACCCAGAGTTCTTATATTGTTGGGCCACTGAGATCACCTGCTATCAGATTTCTCTACTGTTAAAGCCACATTTACTTGATGTTTCTATTATTTTCAGTAAAATACATATTTCAGTTAAGATTTAGATGTTTTTCACAAACACATAAGCATAATGTAGTTTGAGGATAAGTACTTCAATCACCACTAAATTAAAAGAATTATTTTCTAGGAGTAAAGAAAAAGCTTGCCCAGGTGGTAGTCAAGGAATGTTAAGCCCAACCTGGATCACTAAATTCATTAACTCATATTCCCAACTGGCTCCTACTTTACTAGGCTCCTGAGTAAGACTCTACCTGCCTTTAAAGAAATTTTACTATCCCTAGTGAAACTGGGGTGCAAACCACGTGTCATGAGGCAGTTAAGAACTATGATAGAGGTATACAGAGAAGAAGAAGTAGCTGAGGTAGGGTAAAATAATTCATTTTGGAGGGCTCTCTGAGGAGGGCATTGGAAGAAGAGAATTAAAGAGTCCATTCAACTCTAAGGCAATATCCCTGTGACCTAACTAAACATTTAGTGTCATTGATTTCTTCTAAGGGAGTCTTTTCTATGACCAAAAACTATAAACCAAGTGACAATTCAATAAAGAATAATTTATGATCAGGGACTACTCAACCTCCAGGAAAGATTCTTTCACCCATCTTTTTCTCTCCCATAAAGCAAAATAAACACATGGTTTTTTTGGAGGGGTACTTTTCCTCTATACCAGTAGAGATGTTTTCTAGAACAGAATAATTCTGTGTTGCAAATTAAGACCACCTGTTATCAAAACAAACGTATTGGTGATAAAGCAATCAGTTACCCAACAAGTGACACGAATTCATGTATACCAGGAGGTTCTGTCCTGTTACTAAAAACGACAACAAAAATTAATACCTTTTTCTTGGTCACAGAAAACACTTTGCCACTTAATGGTAGAGAAACGGAAAACATCCTTCCTAAATTGATTTTTATGAGAGCAATTAGTATTAGCATCCCCCAACACACACACACACACACACACACACACACACACACACAGAGTAAAGGAAAAACTAACAAGTAGCTTTGCATTGCCAAATTCTTATAAGCAAGAGAATCAGTTCTGATTGATTTTCTTGCAAAGGAAATAATAGGTTTTTGAATTATCTCGGAAAAAAAAGAGCAGCAGTAGTTCTAAAATTTTCCTGTAATATATTCAAAATAAAATATTAAATCAAGGTCCTTCAATGAATTACTTCAATATTATCGTGGCACTCACATGGACTGTGTCTCTGGAACATTTGGAATCTGTCAATGGTGATGAGATAGGTATGAAATAACTGCAGCTACCTTACAGCTCTGGCATGCTCAGGGCTGGAGAGGGTTGTTCCAATATCCCAACTGAGGCTACAGTAAAACGTCTGCCACCTCGCCCGGAATGAAGAAAACGCCCTGGCAAATCATCCCAGTTCAATCCTCGAGCTTCCCTATCCCCATCTCTAAGAATCTCCCAGGAAAAAAGTGGGGGAGGAGGGAAACACGAGACAAATCAAATATTCCTAGTCCGATAAAGGATACATCCGGACATTTGAAGGTACGGAGAATTTAAGATCAAGGCTAGAGAGTTTGGTTTGTCTGGGGTCTAAGAATGGATTTGATATTCTCTGTTGCGTTTTTAAAATCTAACTTTCTGTGTCCAACGGAAAGAATCAGAGAGAGGATGCAAAAGCAGACAGTGCCACAGACTGGAAGACCCTCCGCAGCGCTCTCTCCCCTAGGTATCCAAATTGAAGGCATCAAAAGATGAGAAACTTACCTGGCCCTCACCTAGATGGAAAAGCCGCTGGTCCAGGATCCGGAGAGTGTCAGTCTGCAGGACTCGTCTCTGAAGCTGGAGCTGAAATGCAAACCCCGGGAGGGAGGCGAAGTCCCGTTCCTAACCCAGGGGAAAGAAGTGACTCACGCACTCAACGCCAGCCTCTCGGCGCCCAGCGCCCCTCTCCCTCCCCGCCCCCAGCCCCCAGCAGGTACGGAGACCTAGCGTTGGGAGGCTTCTCCAGTCGCCCCTATCGACAGGGCTCATAGCCGGACGCCCCCAGGCGGCGGCGCTAGAGCCGCGCCAGGCACAGCCCGCCCCTCCAGACAACAGCCCTTTGCCAGTGGACCAGATCCTCCCTGCGGGTCTCTCTCCCCTTGGCCTTCTGTCACCCCAGGTCCTGCTACCTTAGAGTTGCCCATCTGAACTCAACACACTTGCCATCTGCACGCTGCATGGCCAAGGCCCTCCCACAAGCTGTGCCACGCTGGTTCCAAATGCACGAAGTACCGTGAATAGCCCCCTGCCACGCAGTCTTCTATCTATACACTGAGGTGGCAACAGAACCCACTCCGCCTAAAGACACGTGCAGCTGCCTTGTCCAAGTCCCAAAAATGTCCCTTTCCAAGTATCTTTTCCCTGGATCCCTACCTTGCAGCACCTTCTTTTCCCCGTGCCCATTTGTCCATCTGACATGCTTACCAACTGCCAGCAATTTATGTCAGTGTCCAGTCCTTTCCACACTTAGTGTCCTCCTACCCCTGCCGTTTCAGTACTGTGCACCACAGCCAACACACAAATAACTCCCACCTCCTAAGAGACCTCTTTTCTGAGATCCACCCAGGTCCTGGAAGAGTACTGTGGGGCATGATAGGACTTTGATACAAAGGGGAAAGCAGGCAAGGCTCTACCCAGGCTGAGTTTCCTGGGGATGTTTCCTTGGGACAAAGAAAACTACTACACTATGATGTCAGATATTATCGAAGAGACACTGCTTCCAGCAAACTAGCTCCAAAATTCTGCCTAGCTACTATTTTCTGGCAGAGGTCTTCTTGTTTTGGAGTGTGTGTGTGTGTGTGTGTGTGTGTGTGTGTGTGTGTGTGTGTGTGATGACATTACAGTTCTACCTGTGTCCTATTAAAATTGAGTGGGAGAACATGTAGAAGAGTTATTTAGTCTTGGCAAGAGGGAGAAATTCTAATTCAGAAAGAGATAAGAATGGGGAAAAGATGGAACATTTGCCCAACTTGAGGACAGCATTTCAGATGCCACACTTCCTATATAACTCTGGTAAAGAATGGAAGGTCTTGTCTATTTAGAAACAAGGACTGTCTCCCTCCCTCCACCAGCATGCACTTCTCCTCATATCATATTGTTTTCTGACTATGATTGTATAAATCTAGACGGTCCCTGCATCAGTAAGCATTAACTAGAGGATCCAAGTTAACATAATATTTGTTATGGCTTATATCTAGATGTTCCACCAAAGATTCATGCACTTACAGGTGGGACTTTTGGGAGGTAACTGGATTATGGGTGTTCGACACTTGATCATGGGTGTGTGTTACTGGATTAGTCCACTGATGAACCAAAAACTGAGTGTGGCGTTGAAAGGTGAATCTTGGTGGTAGGAAGAGGTGGATCATGTGGGTATGGGTTAGAGCAGTATATATTCTTCCCCTTCCCTATGTTTTCCTCTGTTTCCTGCCTGCCCTGCCATTGACTGCTATTCATCTGGCATGCTGTTCCTGCCTTGGAGCCAGCTGACTATTGACAGAAACCATTACAAACAGTGAGCTAAAATAAATGTTTTCTCCTTTCACTTGTAAGTGTCACGTAATTTTGTCCCAGCAACAAGAAAGTAACTAAGACAATATTTTGTAGCTAAGACTATATATATACATATATATTTATATATGTTTAATATAATATGTGATATTTTATATAAAGGATTTACTATGTAGGCTTACAATGACCACCTAAAGACTCAGGGGCAGAAGAATGCAAAGTGGCTGCCTGGACACTAAACAGATGGAGAATACAGTTGAAACTCCAGGGCCTGGAGATCATGGCAAAGTCCAGTGTGACTTCATGTCAGAAAGCTGAAGGGTCTACATTGGAAGGCTGGAGAATCTGCATTGGAAGCCAGAAGAAACTGGAGACAAACATCCAAAGATGATGGCAAACACCGAGGCTCCTCAGAAGAAACAAAAAGAAACGACTTCGTTCTTTTTTCCCTCTTTGTTTCACAGAGGCTGAAAATCTCTTGTGTGGTGCCACCCACAACTGGCAAGGGTTGGTTGTCCCTCTTCAGTTCGAGGCCTACATGTCAGTCATCTACAGACATACCCAGAACTGTGCTACACTAATCATGTAAGTATTTCTTAACCCATTCAAGTTAGCATCACAATTAATTATCACATTCACCATAATGGGACTCATGGGGCTGAATTTTTTATGTAACCTTCACATGGTAAATTAAGCTTTATTAAAAGCTCAAATATCTACCATCCAGGAACTTTTACTTCTTCCTCCCACTCCCATCTCTATCATTTCTGTATTCCCTTTGTCACATCATTTATTGTTTTCCTTACTTACATCTACTTTACCTCTTAACACCACCCCTCTGTTTCTCCACATCTATGTTCCAGTTCTATGAGGTAGTGTTTCTTTTCTCATTTTATTTGTTATCCATTTCCAGAGTCTGTCCTTCATTCTTTCTTGCTATCCTATTTTCCAGTTTAATATCAATGAAACACACTATAGTTTGGATCACGGATGTCTCTCAAAGGTCCATATGATGAAGGCTTGGTCTCCATCCAGGGGCATTTGTGAGAAGTGATAGAACCTTTAATAGTTTGAAGTATCTTGATCATTGAAGGCATGCCTTCCATGGGGACTGTGGTACCCTGGCCCTATCCTTTTCTCTTTCACTTCTTGGCCATGAGATGAGCAGTTTTGTTTCACACATGTTTCTACCATCATGTTCTTCCTTTTCCACAGGAACAAGGTCAATTAATGATGGATATAAACCTCTAAAACTGAGCAAAAACACTCTTTAATTTACAGGTTTTTTCTCTTTCAAGTATTTGTTATAGTCACAGAAAGCTGACTAATATGAGGAGATATGTCCCTTTTTAATTTATTTTATTTTATTTTGTGTTTGAATCAAAATTATTATATCAAAAATCTTATATCCCTGCAGAATTTATGTGTGTGCATACAGCACAATGTGTCCTCTCATGTAAGGTCACAAACCAGATAAATTACCAAAACCACATTTAATTCACATTTGTCGAATACTTACTGTGTACTGGGTATAGTGTTCAGTTCTAGATTATAGAGATAAATGAGACAGTGCCACTACGATCAAGAATGTCATAGACCAAGGCATAAGGGAAAGGGAAGAGCAGACAATAAAACAAAGTTACAAAGAAATGCTATAAAAGGAATGTTTAAAAGGTGTTTTGGAAATGAGAATGAAGTTCACAACCTGTAGTAAGTGTGTATGTGGGATGTTGAGGTCATGAGACGCTTCATCAGAAGATAATTAAACTAACTCTTGTAAAATAGGAGAAACCCAGGAAACCTCAAATTAGGAAAATATGTAGAAGACGAATAATTTACTTTAAACTATTCATCCGTGTCTTCTTTTCCTAGTAATGACACCATTTTAAAGGCTGATAGTATAAGACAGTTCCAGTAGCCAAAAAATTCATCTTCATGATAGCTCCAGGATGATTCTGATTGGCTTTGTTGGACTGTGTGTTTACCTCTGCAACAATCACTATGGCCATGCAGGTAGTGTATCCTGATTGTTTAACTTGGGTCAGGTTCCCACATCTAGATTTTTGAATGAAGAGGGAAGGATGTCTGTATCTAACAAGAAAGACAGTGTTTCAAAAGGTTAGTATACCAGGGAAGATGTGGACAAGACTAACATGTTAATTCTAGGTATGCAACCCTTTTTATATAAAATGGCATACTAAACCCTCAAAAAATCTCATTTTGCAAAATCACTCTCAAACCAAAAGATTTATAGATTTAAAAAATAGGAAATACTCAAAACTTATGCAACTTTATAAACAGAGCATTAACAAACTTTTAAAAATTAAAACATATGATCATTTGAGAAATGCAAATTAAACAACACTGAGATTCCATCTCACTCTAGAAAGAATGGCTGTCATCAAGAAATCAACCAATAACAAATGTTTGTGGCACTGTTGGGAAAAAGGAACCCTTCTCCACTATTGATCAGAGTGTAGGCTAGTACAATTATTGTGGAAATCAGTGTGGAAATTCCTCAAAAAACTAGGATTAGAGGTGCCTTTCTGGTTATTTTCCCAGAAGCATTGAAAACATCATGCCACAGCAATAGATGTGCACCCAGGTTTATAGCAGTATAATTTGTAATAACTTAAATCTTGGAAATAACTCAAATACCCATCAGTCGCAGAATGAATAAAAAAGATGTGGTACTTTTATACAATGGAGCATTACTCAGCTATAAAGAAGGATAAACTTGAGGCTTTGAGTAAATGGGTACAATTTGAGACCATACTCATAAGTGAAATAAAACTCGCATGTGTAAACATCATATTGTCTACCCAGTGGGGAAAAAAAAACCTGAAAGAGTAATAAGATCCAAAATGTACAATAGATATTATGATAATGAAAGGAAAAGAAAGTGCTCAAAAGATAGCTGGGATAGAGGAAAGGAGAAAAAGAAGAGGGGAAAAAGAGTATATCATGGCAATATTCTAAATGAGTTCTGCTGAAAACTTTGAGCCCATACAATGCCTCCCACGAGTCCAACTGGAGGCCTAGAGCCCACGACAATGACTCATGCAAGTTGGCTTCACAGATCTGTGCTACGAAGGTCCCCAAGGTCAGCTATGAAAGTTAGAAATCCTATGCCAGTGGGATGAAGGATCTGTGCCTGTAGGCTGAGGGTTCTGCACTGGAGCCAAGAATCAATGCTCAAAATAAGGACCAGAGCTCCCCTGAAAAGGACCACAGCCATCCACAGTGACAACAAGGTCCCAAACTCCTCCTACAATGAGGAGCTCATATCAGGAAGCCAGTATGGCAAGCGTCTCCTCGATATTGAACAACACACATCTTCCTCTCTGAGCCAGGAAGTGAGGCTCAAATTAAGGACCAGAACTCCCCCAAAGTGAAACATAGCCATTTTCTGCAACAAGATCCTGAGATCCTCTGTTGATAACAGCCAAGTTCATATCAGGAAGAAGCTCAACAATTTCCTTCAGGAGAACCCATGACAACAGGAGAACCAACAGCACCAAACAACAACAGTGCTTCTTTTTCCTCACCCGGTCTCCTTTTTATGCTGGCAACAGTCCTGAGGTGGGCCCTTCACTCAGTACCAGACTGATTCAGTTCAGCTGATGTTAAGTTGACCACCAGTTTTTAATCCAACACAATTATATTGACGTTATCCTCCTACTTGTAGTTGTGTAATAAGCTATTTGGTTTAGAAAATGTATTATAGCAGAAGCAATTGTATATATGTATCACTTATCAAATACTTATCAAGCACCTGTAATATAACCCTCTCATGTTTTAAAATTTCAATTATTTCTAATGACTCCTAAATTTATATCTCAGCTAGAATATTTCCCCTGAAATCCAGGCACCTATCCAGCAGCCTTCTTGATGTCTTCACATAGATGACAAAAAAGAAATTTCAAACTTACCTTCTACAAAGCCGAACTCTTGATATTTGCCATAAGTTTGTACCTTCTGAGGTGTTCCTCAGCCTGTTTAATAGCAACCCCATCCACATTGAAGTTCAACCTAAAAAATAAATTTAGTCATTTTTAAATTATCTCTTTCTATCACATATCACATCCAATTGATTAGCAAATCCTGTCCATTTTTCTTTCAAAATACATCTAGAAGCTGATCACTTTCCACAACTTACTTATGCTTGTACCATCTTTGGTCACCAATCATTTCTGTCTTATTACAAATGGCACAACAGCTTTGTTCCATATCATCTCTTGTATCCCACAGTAGCTGGAATGAAGCTTTAAAAATATAACTCCAGATATATCATTCATCTGTTCAAAACCTCCATTGTCTCTATGCCTCCCTCTTAGTAAAAAACCTAATTCTTACAATGATCCATAGGCCCCACATGATCTAGCCCCTGCCATCTTTCCAACTCTGTTCTCTTCTACTCCCTTCCTATTTTACCCCCACTGTCTGTACTGGCCTCCTTGGTGTTTCTTTCACACATAGCTGTGCACTGGTTATTCCCTCTACCTAGAAATTTGTTCTCCTAGGTATCATCTTGGCTCACTCTTACCTCTGTTTTGTTTCTTCTTAAGAATCATTTTTCAGTGAGGTCTTCCTTCACTACCCTATTTGAAATAAGGACATTCATACATAAACCTTCAGCACTCCATATCTTGCATTCTGGCTTCATTTTCCCCATAGTTCATTATCATCTGGTACAATAAATACTGTATTTATTTATTCATTTTATGTTCTATACTTCTATAATATAAACTGTGTGAAACTATGAGTTTCTTTTTCATTCAATGCCAGTTCAGTAGTATGTAGAATATTCTCTAGTATGTAGTAGGCAATCAAAGACTATTTGAGTTACATATTAGTCTACTACATACCAGGCACTGCTCTAGGGAATATGGTCGCAAAGGTAAATTCCCCTTTATTCACATGCATATGTGTTTTATCAACTTCTGAAAAAGCTAACAGATAACAACACCTGTTTTGGTTTCATTTGGTCTAGTCTGTGTGCACAAGAGAAGTTATGCTTGAGAGAACAAATAATGAAGTCACTATAATAAACATTCCTTTACATTTTATACATTTTAATATTTTCAAATTTAATAAAGTCTACCTGATTGTTGTTTGATTTTTTAAATCTAAAAGTTCTGTTTAATTAAGAAGTCTGATTCTATTCTAGCTTGTTCTTCATTGATGGATAGCTCTATAACATCTTAGCATTAAACTGTCGTAAGTTCACTGCAAATCTGTTTCATCATGGAAGCATCCCCCTCTTATCATCCCAGACATAGGAGAAAATGTCTGAAAAGTAAAATAACAATGAATCTACATGGCACTAAATTAATGTGGTCATAAATATGGAATACTACACTAATGTCATGGGCAGCACATAATTGAATGGTAAATGAAGCAGGGAGAGAGAATGTGTTGTGAGTTCAGAGGTGGAGCAATAACTGGTAGCTAGAGTGCCTGTGTCTAAGTGTGGGGCATTTTTCAATTCTAGTTCACAGAAGATAGCACCCTTAAGGTTAGGAATATAGCACCCTTAAGGACAAAGCACTTAAAGTTCTAAGCCTCAATTTGTTTATCGGTTAAGTGGAACTGATAAGGATTTCTAAAAGGAATATCAAAGATATATGTAAAGATCTTCACTAATGAATAATAGATTGGTTTTTTTTCTTAATTTTGAAGCATAACTGATTCTCTGTACAATGTCATTTCTATTTTCTTTCTTAATATATTACAGGATACTTTTCTGACATTCCACATTGTCTCAAGTGTTTTACTCCTAGCCAAAATTTTCATGTAGGAGCAATGGGCCAGTGGGGACTCCTATGGTGACAGTAACAGCTGCCAGACACAGATTGAGAAGGAGTGCTTTTCTGTAGTCTGAATATCACACAACTTAACTTGTGGAGAAATGCTAGAGCAATTCTGGCTGGATGATAAAGAACATTTTTTTTTTATTCTGAGAAGTGATTTTTGTGGATACTTGTTACTTTTTGATAAATCAATATACGAGTATTTTTAAGTATCTGTTAAGTGCTGAGTCTTGAATGAATGTGACCTCTTGGGAAAGACTGCCTATTGTTGGGTATCTACTCCACTCATTAGTCACATCTCTCTGGGCTCTACTTCCTCATCTGCAAAAATTGGAGATATTTTAAATAGAATAATTTTCACAGAATTACTGTCAAGTTTAAATACAATAATCTACATTAGCACTTAGCACATTGCTTGAGAGTATAATTATTGAGTGGATCCTTAGCTGTTATTATTTTGCTCTATGAACACACCTGGGTAGAGAAAGGATACAAAATAAATTAAAAGCATTATTCCTGTCTGTAAGAAACTAATAGTCCATTTCAGAAGAGAAGGAATATATTAAAGAACTAAACAGAAATCACAAGATATTAGTTAAGGCTCTTTTATTTGCAAGCAACACAAATTAACTTTGCCTTATTTAAAAGGAAAGATCGTATTGAAGAAAATTCATTATAATGATTCAGGAGCGTTCTGAAGACTCAAAAACAAACAAACAAACAAAAAAACAAGCTCAACTGTTAAATGTTGGCAAAGACCAGAAGCAGGACAGTTCCTGAAATTCAGTAACTAGAGCTTCATATGAATTCTGGATCACTTGCACTCTCTCACCGCTAAGGTTTGAAAGTTTATGTCCCACAAATTCATTAGGTTGAAATCTAATCCTCAATGTGGTACTATTAAGAAGGAGACTTTGGGGAAGTAGTAAGACTAATGGTATTAGTGCTCAGACAGTTCTTTGCCTCTTCTTTCATGTGAAGTCATAGCATAAATATGATGGTCTATGAACCAGAAGGTAGGGTAAGTAATAAGGTCTTTCCTATAGAAAAATATAAACAGGAGTGCCTCCATCTTAAAATCTAGTCCGCCCTGGGTGCTCTCCTTCATGCCTTACACCTTGATTACAAGAAATGTCTGCTCAGCTTAGATTTCAGAAACATGACTGACCACCAAAGATAATAACAGTCAAGGACTTTCAGTTCCCCATACCCCCATTCGCCCTTCCCTTAGTAACACTGCCCAGCAACCCTTCAGGTCTTTCCCTAGTGCAGCTTAAACTGGCCAATCAGAATAGAATCTTCAAACCAGCCAATGGGGAGAAGGTCAGCTGCTTGTCACAGATAAGGAAATAAAAGGAGCCTACTGCTGCATCCCTGTGCTTGTTTGTGCTCATGCCTTTTTGCAAAAGTAAAACTGCCTTGTCAAGAGTTCTTGATGTCTGAGTCTTTATTATCTGCCCCAACAAATTGAGTCTGGGAACATATTCCCAACAATAGAAACTCATCAGACCCCAAATTTGCCAGCAACCTGTTCTTGTATGCCCCAGCTTCCATATTAGTAAGTAATACATCTCTTTTGTTTTTAAGCTACCTACTTCATAGTATATTTGCTAACATCCTATTGACCAGAGCTAGTTGCATGGTCAGTCTAGATTTAAGGGGTTGAAAAATAGACTCCAATTGTTGATGCTAAAGAAAATACAGTCTTGCAGCTGAATAACAAGGTAAAGAATGTGCATATAGGCATTGGAATAACTTATGTCCATATTTGCAATCTACCACATCTTCTGACATATAATGTAATTTAATGATTTTTTTTCCATATTGTAAAGATGACTTTTCATTTCTGAATCCAGGCCACAAGAATAATAGTCAGTAGGAGGGAATTTGTGGAATGACTACACTAATGAAAAGATAGCTGCTTATGTGAGATTTTCTTCTAATCATCTCATCAGTTGCTACATTTTTATTTCAGAGCTTCTGTGCATTCTTTTACCTGTTTTAATAGCACAGTGTATGAATTACCCTAGGAACTGTACAGATAAAAATCAACATCCCACATGAACATTTAAATAAATGCAAATCAACCTAATGGCCTCTCCAAGTGGGAGCATTATCATGAAATGAACATTTGCTCTAACCAATATTACATATGCAAATGAGATTTTAATTTTGATATATTTTTGCTTGGATATATCTTCATTTCAGTGCACATATACTTATAATATATCATCAAGGCTAAGTCATCCTAATTTTTAATGTGCTTAATATTGATATAGACAATGAAACTCAACTTATAATACCAGGTATTCTATTTTGCTCACCATTTCTCCACCCTCATAGAGAACATTATTTTAAGAATAAGGACATTATGTCTTGCCCTCCTACGTTTTTCATTCTTTTTTCTTCCCCAACCATCATCCACCCTCCCACTTTCCCCAAATTTCACCATAGAAATTTTTGTTTGTTAGGTTAATTATAAGGGTTCAATGCTGTCATTACTCTCTCTAAACTCTCACTTGACCTCCTAAGAAAAATAAGGGATGGAAAAGAAGAAGAGGGGAAAAGAAGGGAGGGGAGCGAGGAGAGGGGAGGGAAAAAGAGAAGACAGAGGGAGTTACTGCAGACAAACTGAATTAATTGATTATTTGGTCTATACCAGACATTAAAACCTTAGACTATCACTGTCAGGCAGATACTATTATCCATCTCTTACAGTAAAGGAAAAAAGAGGTTAAGTAATTTATCAATGATCATAAAAAATATTAGATGATGTTGACCTTAGGTCTATGGGAACAGAAGTTTTCTCAAGACTTAACAAAGTGGCCTCAATAAGTTATTTTTGAGGATATTGCTTACAACACTTCCAGGAAAGTAATCAGCATTTTTTTAGTACCAGGGATCAAACTCATGACCTCACACTTGCCAGGCAGGTGCTTATGTCACCAAGCTAATCCCCTGCCTGTAATCAGCATTTCTGAAAAAAAAACATTTAAGCATTTTTTTTCCTGATAGACTACTGATGAGATTTAAAGGTCTAGATTGGTTAGGGATCTTAAAAAGTAGAACCAGTCGGAGATACAGATAGTTACAGATATAGACCAACAGAGAGAGGAAGACTTACAAGAATTGGCTTACAGGAGTATGGGGGCTGAGAAGTCCCAAAATATGTAAGCTGGACAAATAAATTGTAATATATTTATTCAAAGGAAACTACACAGAAATAAAAGGAAATGAACTACTATTACATCCCAAAACATAGGTGATGCCCACAGACCTGTTTATTTTGATAGAGGCAAGAAGGCCAGCACAAAAGAGCACATATGGTATAATTTCATTGATATGACACCTAAGAACAGGACAAGTACATCAGTGGTTACCTGGGTGAGATAAAGTAGGTTTCATTGGGAAAGGATGAGAAGGAGAATTCTATGATGATGGTGATGTTCTTTACCATGAACTGGCTTATGGTTAGACAAGTATAAATGTTAATCAAGCTGGACATTTAAGATTAATGTATTTAATTTTATGTATATTGCACTTCAAAAAATTAAAAAATAATCCTATTCAAGGAAGTCTCTTCACATTCACTTTTACTGTAAATTTGAAATATAATATAACCTTCAACACATACTGGAAATCAATTTACCTGAGAAATTGCTTTAAATATCCAGTTCCAGTATCATATGGTTTACATTTACTAAGATAAAATTATGTCCCTTTGCTGTAATCTACCTACCCAGAAAGCAATCTGTTCTTTACTGGACTATTTAAACTCCTCCTTCATCCCAAGTTTTATATTAGAGATTAATAGATGATTTTCTGTTCAATTATGCATGGGTAACTGGTTAGACAGTAATCTCTCTATCTCAAATGTCTTTGATTTTACACAAATACTGCCTTACTAAAATGCCTCAGAGTTGAGTTAAGCAACTCAACCATAATTTTTAAAGTAAATCACAGTATAAATTTCTTTACATATTTCATCCACATCTTATTTCTTCAAAGAAGTTAGTGATTTAGGTCAGGTTGAACATGCTTACTTTTCTAAGCACTCCTTGATCTCAAATTTACTTTCCCAATATGTATTAGATGCCCAGGAAGTGTAATGTGATACTAAGTGACAGTTTCAGAGTATTGCCAAGAGGCCAACAGAAAATAAAGACAACTATGTCCTTTTTCTTTGTAGGCATACTTGTGATATATGCCTTAAAACACATACATGCATAGAAAAGTCCTTTGGAATATATAAGAGATGATCAAAAACATCGTTTGAATTTTAAAAAATTATTACATCAAAAACACATTGCCATTAATTTGTCTGAAAAATTCTCCCTCTAACTTTAAACATAGTTTTCTCTTCATTCTTACCAATTTTGGAAGCAACTTTGTAAATCTTTTTAAGTGTTTTCAGTTAAGCTATCTGGACTGCTCTAATGTCCTGAATCAATTCAAAATGTTTGCCTTTCAAGGTCCTTTTGACTTTGGATAAAAGCCAGAAGTCAAAGGGTGCCAGATATGGTAAATAATGTAGAAGAGGTCGTATTATTATATTTTTATGTGCCTGTATTCCTGTTGATGGCACTGCATAACAATTTTTCCATATTTTTGATTATACCTCAAGAAGGTCACGTGTAAAAGGACTTCCAGAACTATTTCACGAAATGGTAAGAATAGTGAGATAAGTGTGTTCAAAGCACGGAGGAGTATTCTGAGGGAATTATTGACAATGTATCTTTTATTACAATTCATTTTTCTTTCAACATTCACCATATTTTTGGGTCATCCTTTGTATATATATATACATACATACCACACATATGTGTATATGTCAGCTATATTGAGATGTAATTCACATTGCATGCAATTCACCCATTTAAAGTGTATAATTCAATATTTTTATCTTGACAGAATTGTACAACCATTACTACAATTCATTTTAGAATATTTTCCTCATCACCCCCACCAGCAACCCTATAGCCACTAGCAACACCTTTTACTAGCCTCCATCCTTAGACAAGCACTTACCTGCTTTTTCCCTCTGTAGAAAAGCATATTCTGGAGATTTCATATAAATGGAACCATGCAATGTATAGTCTTGTTATTGGCTGCTTTCAGCATATTATCAAGATTCATTATATGTTATAGCATTTATCTATGTGTTATTAAAGAATTTTGCTGAATACTGTTCAATTATGTAGACATAATACATTTTATTTATACATTTACCAGTTGATGGACATTTTGGTTTCTTCTACTTTTTGACTATTATGAATAATTCCTCAATGCACATTCATATACTAATTCTTGTGTGGATGCATGTTTTCATTTTCTCTGGTCTATTCCTAGGAATAAAATTTTTGGATAATATGGTACTCAGATTACAAGGATTCAAAGCTTATTGTTATCTGCTTATTATTATAACCATCCCAGAGAGTGTGAATTGATATCACATGGTGATTTTGACTAACACTTTTCTAACAGTTACTGATGTTTTCACATGGCTATTGGCTATTTATAGGTCTTCTTTAGAGAACTATTTAGCTCCTGTGCCCGTTTTAATTTGGAGAAAGTTTACATGTTTCTTACGCAGACTGAAATTTAGGAGGATGTGTGATTCTTATCTACTTTTTATTTATTATCAACACCAGTATACAAAGACATTTGAAGGCATCATGTGGCAGTGTAATACAATGAAGACAAAATAATGAAGATAATGCAACCTAAATGAAATACAATTGTGATATATTTTTACCTCTTTGGAAAATGAGTTAACTCCAGCCCTGCAAGGCTGAATATTTACCTTAAACATTAGGCACACTCCATTTATGCAAATTTCTTTTAGCTGAGAGACAGAGAACCATTAAATTTTCAACAAGACTTCATTTTGTTAGAACTGAGATTAAAGCACCCAGAAAAAGTTAAAGCAGCTCTTTTCCTCTCAGTGGTCTCTTATTCAAATTTCACTTTTCAATTTTTCTAATAAAGATTTTTTGTATGATTATTCCCAAACATAACCTAATTCCACGTATAGGAATTATTTAACTTCATAAGACATTATTAAAGAAATATTAAAATATATGTACCATTTAATATGTCAGTAATGATACTTGTAATATAAAAATCAATTTAACTTTTCTTTTCTCTTTTGGTTTGAGCCTCCAGTAAGAAATTTAGAATTATCTCCACTGGATATCTTAGTAGACTGGTACTAAATCCCAAATCTGAAAGTGCTCTCGCCATACCAAAGCACAGGAATTTCTATGTTTAAAGTATAATTCCACTAAATGATATAATAATGAATAAAATGTTACAACCTGAAGTTCCATAGAATCTGGTGTTATCGTATCACTTCACAGTGAATGTTCTCCATGTCACTTAAAGTCTCAGTTACTCACTCTGCCGAAACAGTTTCACTATCTGCATACTAACTTGGTTGTTAATTCAGTATCCTCTGCCAGTTACTGTCTTTCCTTTAATTTCCAGAACATCTCAAATTCCCCTTCATGCAGCACAAAGAAATCAGTGAAGTTCTTCTTTCTTTCTTTCTTTCTTTCTTTCTTTCTTTCTTTCTTTCTTTCTTTCTTTTCTTTCTTTCTCTCTTTCTTTCTTTCTCTCTTTCTTTCTTTCTTCTTTCTTCATTCCTTCCTTCTTCCCCTTCTTCATCTGTCTTTTGTTCTTTCTTCATTCTTTCTTTCATCCCTTTCTTCATCTATTTGTCATCTATCATCTATCTATCTTATCATGTTGGGTATACAACCCAAGGCCAAGCATATACTCTATGTCTAAGACAAAACCCTCCCCCAAACTGTAACATTCCCTTCCTTTGCTGCTCATGAGTCCAGTTCTTTTAGTGGAATTTACAGTTCTTGTCATGAAATGTCATAGAGTTTCACATTCTAGGGCCAATAAGTTGCTGGAATGTCAAGGTTCTGTCCCATGGTGATTAAGAATGAAACCATAGAAGGAGGAGTTAGCATGCATACAACTCCATTTAAAAGATATAAAGGTAATAAAGTTAAAAGTTATAAAGAAGAGTAGTAAAGGTTCTGCTAACCAGGAGAAGGTTCTGAGTAGGATACTCCTGAGGACTCTTCATCTAGGGAATTTTAAGAGATCTATAAGGACCCTTGAGTCATTGTGTAAACAATATGAACTCTAACATATAGGAAACTACATATTTTTCAAGGTTCAATCTATGCAGTGTTCATGCAGTGTCCATGCTGGGGCCATGTGCCACTCAGTCAGTGACCTACCTGATCATGCTCTAGAAAGATTCCAGACAACCAAAGGATACCTAGCAGATGTTTTGTAAGATCCCTGGGGGGTTATGACTCAGGAGACTCCATTTTTGGTTTTCCAACTCCATTTTGGGGCTTCTGCCTTTACTGCCTAATAAAGTACTAACTCTTGTCTCCTTGATTCCTGTTACATTCTCCTCTCTGAAGACATGACCCACTGCCTTTATGGAGAAGAGATGAAGGCAGTTTAGCCCCTTCAAGTCATACAGAGGTAAGACTAAGAGGTTGGCTCTCAGGGGTATCCTCCAGAAGGTTTATCCAATGGTTCATGATAGAAGTCAGGTGAGATCTCCATGGCAAGTTCCATCTACATGACCACTTGAAGTCTGATGAACACAAGTTGAAAGGAAACAAAGTGAACAAGGAGATTAAGTAAACAGGGTCCAAAAATGCAGAGTAGCAAGTGTCAGTATTTGTATGAAGGGTCCTATAAGGGTCTATGTCCACTCTAACAGGGATTAAAAGAGAGAGCTCTTGAACTTGGACTGGATGAGAGACTGTTTTAGGAAGGATTCCAGAACAGAGATGGATCCAGCTGTTGGGAAGGTGGATTGATTCAAGAAACAGATGTCAAACATTTATGAGCAATGGTAAATCTTCTCCTTCATGTGAAGGAGAAAGTATAATTGAAGAGTTTCCCACAGAGGAAAAAGCAGCCAGTTGCTTCAAAGGAGACAACACTGGTTCTGCCCCATAGCCAGGCATATTTAAAAGTGGATTGTAAATTTAGTCAGTCAGGGAAATACTGGGTTCCCAGAGTGACCATGGGCCCAGAGAAGAAGGTTGAGTTCTAAAAATGCCAGTTGTTGGTGCACAGAGTGAAGGAGTCTTTAGTGGTGTGATTGTGGGGGCTTGACATGTAATGTTTTGGGTGATGAGAGTGTAAAGAGAAAACCTGGAGACAAAGCAATGTCCTCTCTCACTGAGTACAAGGCCCAAATGCTGTACAATACAACCCCAGGTGTGATTATTGGTGTCATTTAGTTCTAAGGTGGATCCTGTATATGTCCTGAATAGTTTGCTTTCCAAACAGTATTTGTTTTCCCACCAAAAGGAAGAGTGAGAGAAGTTGAGATACTCATAGTACCCATCACTCTGTTCTCTTTCAGGTTCCCAGTGATGTTGCTCATCTTTTTCATTATAGTCCCTTATATACTAGAAGGAAGTACTATAGAGGGAGAGTGCAAGGAATACCAGCATGGGTCCGGTGCCATTAAGGTTAGAGAAGCAATAAAAAGGATAAAAACCTGTCCTGCAACCTGATAGTTCTGTCCTGAGGGAATATTTTTCTAACAGGGAAATTGAGGCCTACGCCCTCCTCCACATTTCCAATAGCTTGTTTCCATTCTTATAGCTCTATTGATAATTCTTAGAAAGAGAGCTCAGTTTGATGTAATTTGGTCATCTTAGGACATAGCCAGCATTGAGATAGGTTGGTAATACTTGCCATCTTTTCTAGGGCTGGTACTAGCAGATGTTGGTGGTAGCCTTCCCCAATGTCTCCAGTGAGAAAAAAGATAAGAAGTCAGAGTAAGGTTCCAGCTATATTACCAAGCCAAAAAAAATCCCCACAGTAATTGAATTATCCCTGAGGTGGAGTCTACCTGGAATTGGGATGTGTTATGTGACTATTCATTACCCATGGAAGTATCTGAAGTGATTTAATATCCCAGAAAGCAAGCATAATAAACTGAGTCATTGAAAGGTTACAGTAAAAATATCTATGCATACAACTCGCTAAAATGGTGGTGGGGGGATGAATTAGATCCTCTTTGTCATGACTTATCTTCTAAAGAATAAAGTAGTTTTTTATCTCTTGAAGAGAAGTCTGAGGTCCTCTAGTGGCTCATAGGTGTAATGATCAATCTCTTCATCTTTGGATCATGAGATATTCAGGGTTTTAGTTGAGAATGTCGTATTTAGCACTTAATTTCTGTCAACTTGATAGCTGTTAAGGTGAACAGGATCACTTTTTGTGGTGCCTTTCAGGTTGGTTCTAGAGAGTGGACAAAAAGGGAGACACTTTAATAGAAGCAGGTCTCCAGGTTGGAAAATAGAGGATCCTGATTCCCTGAGAAAGGCTTCAGACAATTATTGGAGGCTATGTTGAGAGTTAGCCAGGGTGGTTGTGTCTCTGGTCTGAGTTGCAATTTCTCAATCTGTTAAGAAGTCACTGGTGAAACCGGAGCACTCACGCAGCATTTCAAAGGGTCCAAGTCTCAGGGTCTACATGTATTTCTGATATGTATAAGGGCAAAATAATAGGGTAGGCCAGGAAAGGTGACTCTCCTGGGTTAGCTTTCTCAGATGTCATTTAAGTATGTCATTTGTCTTTTATACCTTTCCTGAGGACTGTGGCCTCTAGGCACAATGCAAATGCTATTGAATCTGTAAGGCTTGTGATACTTTATTGGTGACTGCAGCCTTGCAGAAGAGGCTCTTATCCCTCTGGAAGCTCCAGGAAACCCAAACCTAAAACTATTTTCTAATTTTTTTTTTTTTGGTACCAGGGATCGAACTCACAACTACACGCTTGCAAGGCAGGCACTTATGCCACTGAGCTAAATCCCCGGCCCTAATTTTAGAGCCTTTATCACTTCATTAGCCTTCTCTGTCATGCCTGAGAAGGTCTCTACTCAATTGGTGAAAGTGTCTACCCATACTAAGAGGTATTGGATTCCCCTGTCCTTGGTCACGTGAGTAAAACCCATCTGTCAATCTTTCCCAGGATATGCTTTATGTTATTGGTTGCTCCAGGGGTGAAATCATTTTGTTGGGAAGGTTGTTCTGTTGGCAAATCTTATATTCCCTTACAACCTGATATTGTTTCATGAAGCCCCTTTCCTTAGCTTCCTCCTGATCTATATTATAGAATTTGTTGGACAGTTTAATGTTTTTAAGGATATTGTCTGGTCTCATTGCCTGCTTCTTTAACTTTCTTTGGCTACTGCATCTGAAGTTGCCTGAGTAATAGCTTATTCTTTAGTATACGCTGACCTTTGAAGGTCTCAGGACACATGGGAATGTGTTAAATTAAGGCCTCTCTGAGTCTCTCTAGGAAGGAAAAGGATTTTTCCTTGTCACTCTGTGATACTTGACAGCTCACAGTAGTGTAAAGGCTTGGAACAAGTTCTTCTTAGGCACTTAAAGACAATGACCTGGAAATGTTAGGATTCTATTCCTCAGTGCAACAATTTGCATCCCTTTGAGGGTCTTTCTTGAGGCCCAGTTGGCCCTTAGTTGGGTATTTGAGCCTATATCTCTTTCTCTCTTATTCCCTTTCTTTCCACCCCTTCTCAATTGGGTTGTAAGTCACAGAGTCAGTGAAATAAGTAGAATTCATCTCCAGATGCATTGTTTGCCTATAAATCAGTCTGTTTTCCAGTGGAACCCATAGTTTATTTTAATAGGAGCATCATGTCTTTCCAGGTCAAGGGAAAATTTTGTGTGAGTTCCATAAAAGCACTGGTATATCTATCTTAAAACTTTTCCAAATCAATCTTAATCTGTTCAAGGTCTTGATCTGTCAAGGGAGAAAGACACTTGGACTTTTGTAGTGCCAAATTCCCCTCTGTTCACTTCTAAGAGAGGGAGCATGGAAAAGGGTTCTACTTTGCAGGAGGGTGGATCAGAATCTTGAGGACAAACTAATTCACCATGGGATGACAAGGTTGGAGCCTTTTTGAACGAGAATTTGGATTTATCTCCTGGACTGTTGTTAACTATTAGGAGTGCTGAGTCTAATTTATATTGTTAAACAACTTTGGGTTATCTCTTAAGGGAAAGAAAGTCTGTACATAAGGAACTTTGGGCTATTGTCTTTCCTTCTTACCAAGCAAGTCGAGATGAAGAATAGTGTTATAATTTATTCTTCTCTCAAGTAATCTCAGAGAAGGTAGGTGGGCCAGGTGCATGTGAAAAAGGTTATATGACACTTTTTAAGGGCCTGAGAGTTTTAAAAATGTGACAGTATTTGAAAACATATTCAAGAGTGGTAGTGGGAGCTGAGGTCAAGCTTTCCATTCTTCTGAAAAACATTAAAGGGAGAGAATATATCACTTGATTTCCCCATTGAAGTACTTCGCAGTCAAGGCATCTTTTGGTCATGTATGAGGTCTTAGTTTTTAGCAACCTGTAACTAAAATCAAGAGTGAGCAAAGGTACTTGATTAGTTTCTCTGACCAGCATACCCTTCACCCTCTCTTGTGTACCTGAAACCATTTGGTTGTGATTAGAAGTTGGACTTCTTTTACCCAAAAGAAATTAAAATACCTCTGTAAGCAAAACTGTTAGACCCTCTGTTATGTGTCAAAGGGCAATCAAAGCTAAAGCGGGGCAGAGTCCTGGCAGCTATGAAACTAATTAGAATAGTTCAAGGATTTCTTTTAAGACTGTATTCACTATTGAATACAAACTCAAAGCAGAGATATCATTTAGTCCTGGGTAATCATCTGTTTATTAAGCTTTCACCAGCGTGTGCTCCTTTACATTATCCCTGTCTAAGAAGACAGAAAATCTTAACACCAGAGACAATAAAAAATGATTGCAGCCAATCAGACTAGAAAGGAGAGTTGAGACTTTAGGAGGGATACTTGCTGATTTGAGAGTCAACCTTTCAGCCACCTTTGAGCAACAAGGAAGTTCAGAAGTAATTGCCTAGCAGGCTCAGCCAAACCAGCAAGAGTAAAACCTTAAAATAATCCAACACTCACATTTCCTTTCATAAGTCTCATTTCCGCAAACCATTTTTGATGTACTTGGACCACCTAGGTTTGCTGCAATCTTTCATTTTTTAAAATTCTGGTAGAGCAAAACCTTATCACATGAAATCCTTTCATAACAAAAAAATATACCTTCATACTTACAATTTTCTTCATATTTCCTTTTCTATCCTATTTACCGGCTTGTTTCTATAACAAGTCTAGTAGTCACTTGAATTTTAAAATGTCCCCAGTACACTTTTTCTTTCTTTTATTTTATTTTATTTTTAACAGAAATAAAACAGAAAAAATCAAGAAGTAAGCAAAAAACAACAAAAACAAAATGATGATAACAACAACAATAACAAAAAAAAACCCCAATGGCAATATACGTTTTCAAAACAAGATGATAAGAATTAACAATGGTTGTTATGTTGCACATTGTTATCCTCAAAGTAATTGCTCAGGCTACCAGATACAGGTATGCAAGATTGATCAAACAAAAAATTTCCCTTTGAGCAGATTCTTGCCCTTTTACTATATCTATTGTAACTTTTACATCTTATTTACTCTTTCATTTTTTCACATTAGCAAGATAATTTGATGTTTACATATGCCAGTCTGATTTATCTCATTTATGTGCATAGTTTCTAGTTATATCCATTTACCTATAAAAGTCTTTAGTTTATCCTTCTTTATAGCTGAGTAAAACACTGTTATATAAAAATATTACATCTCTTTTATCCATGCTTGAGTCGATGGGCCTTTGGGCCGTTTCTAAGATTTAGCTATTACAAATTTTGGTGCTTTAAACATGATTGCACATACATCACAATGGTATGATGTTTTCAGTTCTGGGAAAATACCCAGAAGAAGAAGCTGGGTCAAATGGGACTTCTAATTGTAGTGTTTTGAGGAATCTCCATACTGATTTCCACAGTTGTTGCACCAGCCTACACTACCACCAAAAATGGGGACGTGTTCCTTTTTCCCCACATCCCCGCCAGCGTTTGTTACGGTTAATTTCTTGGTGTTAGTCATTCTTAACGGATTATCTCAAAGACATAGGGTTAGGCTGAGAGTTCATGAACAAAAACCAAACTGCACAGGAAATACTTCAAAGAATCAATAACTGGGATCTCATCTTACTAAAAAGTTTTTGCACATAGAAAGAAATCAACATCAGAGTGAATAGAAAACTCACGGATTGGAAAAAGATTTTTTTCAACTTTTCATCACACAGAGGACTTTTTTCTAGAGCATATAAAGAATTAATCTCAGATGAATACATAATTCTCAGATGAAGAAATACAATGGCAAATACATATATGAAAAAATGTAACATCAAAAATTCAACATCATTGGTAATTCAAGAAATGCAAATTAAAACTACACTGAGATATCATCACAAATTTTCTTTTTTGGTCTCAAAGTGAGTTTATAAATGTTTACATTCCAGTTAGAATCGGCTAACATACTTCCAAGTAGCCTTGAGTAGTAGTCTTATCTTAGCCCAAGCAGAAAACACCAGAAGAGCAAGGTAACCCTATAACTTCAATTTAAGAGCTATCCTGATACACAAGACATGTTTTAAATATACCACTTACACAGTAAATACTAACTCAAATTAGAATCCAAAAGTAAATTTTTCAACCAGCTATAATTTGTCTCAATAAGCTTTTGTTAACTCCCCAAAGTTTTCCAGGAATATTTGTTTCCTCCTATGGCATCTCTAGAGTGGTATTAACCCCCAAATTTTTATCTATTAGGACCCAGTGCAGGCTGCATACTATTAAAGAGCTGTTTTTCCATCAGGCTCAGAAATGAAAGTTATAACCTTTGTCTGAAATCACCAATTAAGCTGACATTAAGGAGGCTAGGTGAGGAATCTGGCCAGTGGGGGTGATAAGAGTCTCAGTGGCAGGAAGAATGTGACTCAGAAGGGAGACAAACAATTATAGACTAGACCCCCAGAATTCAGAAACAAACAGAGCAAAACATTTAGGGTGCAGGAAAAGATTATACGACAAAACCATTTGATTCTTTTGTTTTACAAACATAAAGCATAAAACTAGCAGATGAATAGGAGTTGTCTTGAGCCCAGCAGAGCCTACAGTGCTCTGTCCCAGGACTGAGCTATCGTTTTATGGGAGTCTTTGAAATGATAATTGTCCTGATGGCCTTTAACTATTCAACCCATGCGCACAAGAGAGCAATGAAGATAAGATAAGACAATGAAGATAAGATATAGGTTTTTTTCTCACCTCCTGGATAAGCTTGCCAAGAAAAGGAGTCATGATAAAGAAAGGAAATGTGTTCCTTGTCATTCCTGCAGTGAGTTAAAAAGTGATGTATGTGTCCAAGAACCATTGGTTGCAGACAGCCAATAGCACCAGCAACAGAGATTACTCCCTTGCCAGCAGAAGGATCAAACTGGAAAGAAAAACTGAGGTGAGACTGGGCTGACATGTTTAGAACTCATGTTAGAGAGGGAGCAGCTCCCTTCATATGGGTGAAACCTGTCCCCTGAGACTTTAAGATTGGTGATTGAGCTATTTATTTTAATTGGTTGATGGGATACCAATATTGTTTTGATTAGCAAGTCACGAAGTGAAAACAAAGTGTAGGAAATGGTAGACTTTAGTTACTTTCTTTTGGAATCCCAGACAAGCTCCCAAATATGTTACTGGAATGCTGAGGTCATGTCTCATGGTGATGAAGAATGAAACCATGGATGGAGGAGGTAGGGTCCAAGCAAATTTATTTAAAGGATACAAAGTCAAGAAAACAAAAGATACAAAGGCAAAGAAGTAAAGCTCCTGCTAGTCAAAAGTGTCTGAGTAGGATACCCCTGAGGGTTCTTTGGTCATGCGTTTTTTAAGAGATTTAGAAGGAAGCTCAAGACGTTGTGTAAGCAGTATAATCTCCACCCTAGAGGAGACTACATATTTGTAGGGTCAATTTATGCAGTGTTTAATGTCCATGCAGGGCCTATGCACTTTTTCACAAACTGTCTGCTTGATCATACTTTGGGGAGACTCTAGGCAGCCAAAGGATATCTGGCAGATGTCTTTGTAAGGTCCCTGAAGGGTTATGACTCAGTACACTCCATTTTTGTCTTTTTAATTCCCATATTAGGTTTCTATCCTTATTGTTTAATAGAATCCTAACTGTGGTCTCATCAATTCCTGTTACATCTCTATTTATGGTAAAATTCTTTATGAAAACTAAAACAATTTTCTCTAGAATACAGTAATTTAGACCTTTCATTTTAATTTTTTTTAAAAAAAACTTTAGAATCTTAAAGCTTCCCTATAGTGGTGAGGATATCTTAGGCAGATTTATTTGACAATTCTATGTCTTGGGCTTCAGAAATTACTCCACTTTAAGCATAGAGAAAGCTGTAAAGAAATACAAAGAAGTTGGCTGAGTGTCTGGATGAGCTTCAGTGTTGAGCCTCAGCAGCAACTCCAGGGTGTATAGCAGAGCGATCCGCTCTCATTACATAACCAGCAAGACAACCACGCCACACTCTGACTTTGTGTCTTCCATGGTTCTACTTGTAGTATAGAATTGTCATTGTGTAGTATAGCTTGAGTTACAAAATATATATAGGTACATCTAACAGCATTTAAACAGTAAAAAGTGCATGCCTATCATCCTAGGACTCTGCAAGACAGAGGGAAGAGGATTATAAGGTCAAGTAGAATTAGGGAAGTTAAATAACTTACCAAAACCCTACCTCAAAAAAAAATTGAAAAGTTGTGATTTGTTCAGTATAAAGGCCCTGGGTTTAGTGGTCAGTAGTGTAACAAGGAGCCTGCAACCTTTTAGGGTGGCACACTTAAATTCTTTAATAGCCATTGAAGACGGACATGTAGAAGTGCATAAAATGCAGCAGATATAGAATTAAATGTTAGGAAACTCTATCAACTCATGCACTGTGTAATTTTGGGTAGAGTACTGGGTGTCACTGATATTAATAGCTTCATTCACAAAATGAAATGAGTAGTTTAAATGGTTACTAACACCAATAAATGCAGCAAACCTAGGATCATCAGTGAGTTCTCTCACTTATGGTTATAAATATATATATTTCATTCACATTTAACTGTGGATGAATTTATTTCTTGTGATTTTTAAAAAGTATATAACCTCACTTTTTAAAAATATAAATCTATAAACAAAAAATGAAAAATATTTGTAATTCTCACTACTTTGCATTTCATTTTTCTAGGCTTCTTAATAACTTCCATTTTATTCTATGCCTTTCAAAATTCATTGACTGAGGTAAGATATTTTTGTAATAGTATTTTTAGTAGGAAAATTCTGGATTTTATAATATCTAGTATTAACCAATAAATGTGAAAACACGGTTAAATCATTTATATTATTTTTTGTCATCTAAATTTAAAACTTTTAATTCCTGTAGAATGAGACTGGGATAAAAAGAAACAATTTAAATAACTCACAAGTACTCTTCTATATATTTACCAGGAGTGGTGCTACCAAACGTCAACCAAGAAAAAGTTGTCAATTTACATAATGCTGAACATGGGACTGGAGAAATGAGAGGCAGAGTAGAAAGTTAGTACCATTCTTTAAAATGTTAAATGTAAAATCAGAAAAATTCAATGCTGGCATGATATTTTATGCTACTTTTGCTAAGAAAGACAGCAACCTATATGATATAATTTAGGAAAACTACATTTTCACTCCACTGTACGTCATCTATTTTTGTTCTGAAATTCTACCATTCCTATGGGTTTCATATCATTAATCTTAAGAAGACCTCTACATAAAGATGCTACTATTTCTTAAAAGGAAAGGTAAGGTTATACTAGTCATAAATTAGAGAACTTAGGAGCTGGAAGATAAAATAGTAGTCACACTCTACAAAGAGGTTTCATACTCTCAACTCACACAATGGTGTGAAAAAAAGTCCATTTTACACAAAGGAAGACTCAGAAATGTGAGATGGCTTGTCTTGGAGCCTAATCAGTGAAAGCAAAGACACTAGGCTAGTTAATTTTTCATTACTGTGGCCAAAATATAGTAGAAAAATAATTTAAAGGAGAAAAAAGTGGTTTGGGCTTGCAGTTCCAGAGGTTTCAGTCCATGGTTGGCTGGTTTTAGTACTGTGGCCCAGAAGTGAAGCAGAGAACAAAATGGCAAAAGGGTGTGGTGGAGCAAAACTGCTTACCCTATGGCAGCAGTGAAGCAAAGAGAAAGAGGTAGAGAGGCAGAGACCAAGGACCAGATAGAGTCTACATGGTCTCACTCCCACAGTTCATTCCCTTCAGCTAGAACCCACATCTCATTTCCATCATCTACCAATAATGCCATCAAGTTATTATCTCTTTAGTGGAGGAAACCATTGATGAAGCTAGAGTGCACATGGTGAATCACATTCTAAAAGCACATCCTCTTAATATATGAGCTTTTGAGTGGACATTTTAGATCTAAACCATAACATTCTGTACCCATTCCCCAAAGGCTCATATCTACCTCATCACAAATGCATTTAGTCTAGTCAAAAACCATCCAAATTCTTAACAGTTCTAGTATTGCTCAAATGTCTAAGTCTTCCCTGAGAGGTAAGGTAAACTTTTAGCTGCAAGGCTCTGTAAAATAAACAAACCAAATTACATATTCTCAAGATATAATGGAATAAGGCAAGCATCTCTATTCCAAAAAGGAAGAACAATAAATAGAAAGGAAATGGAATAATGCACACCTAGAAAAAAAAATTAAAACCTGCAGCCCTGTGTCCAGAATCTGGAGCATATGGTGGCAAGATATGAGCTCCAGAAGCCTTGGGTAGCTCAACTGAGATGGCTTTGTGGCCTGTCACTTGGGCTGGCTCTGCTCACTGCATACAAGTTTTCTTGGTAGATATTCCACATTCCTGGTATTTCCAAGTTCCTTGAGTCTGTATTGAAACTCTGTCTTTACTTACAATTTCACAAATTGCTCCCTCAGGAACAATCTGCAGGGATTCTGACCCTAGCATGCAATAAATGTCCTCCTAGACCTTTCTTTGAAATGTGAGTGAAAGCCTCCATGACCTCATGACTCTTGTATTCTTCATGTTCAGAAAACTATCATCAGGTGGACAATACTGAGGTGTAATGTCAATTCAAGTAGTACACAGCCCCAAAGAATAGGTTTGCTGTGACTTTTGAGTGCCTAGATGGCTGGACATTGAACAATACTTCCTTAGGTGGCAATAAGTATACAGGGCACCTTAGAGTTCTTTTCTCAAAGTCTTTGCACATTGACAGGGTTATACCCTTGGGCCCTCCATGTCTGAGGTCTGGCTGACTCCTGTGATGCCCTAAAGGCATCTTTCTTATTGTCCTAACCCAGGACTTCAAGCATGCTAGGCAAGCGCTGTACCACTTAGTTACATCTTTAGCTCTTGGCTTCTTTATATTTTGTTTGTTTATTTGCCTTTTTATTTTTTGAGACAGGGTCTCACTATTTAGCCCAAGTTGGTCTCCAACTCACAGCTATCTTCCTTCCTCAGCCTCCAGGGTGCTGGAATTACAGGCTTGGGCCATATCATGCCTTGCTGAACAATTCACATTTTTAAAAAATTTTATTTAAAGAGAAAAAACAAACAAACAAAACAAAATAAATGGTAGCAACAATACAGAAGTCCAAGGAAAAAAGGAAAAGAACAAAAAACCAAACAAAAAAAAACCACTAAGAAATCATTACTTGACAAATTACATACTGACATCTTGGAAATAGTTGTTCAAATTACAAAATTAAAACATGCAAAGTAGACATTCAAACAGAGAGACTGTTAACAGTTCTGCTCCATAATCTGACAAAAACAGCAATATGGTCATCCATCTTACACACTCCAACATACATGCAAATATATCAAAAGGGTAAAATTAAAATCAACAAATCAGAAAGAAGCAGATCACAAGAAAGCAATGTAAGAGACATAAATTTCAAAACTAGACAATCGGAGATATTCACTCTCTATCATATTGACTCTTGTTTTCTTCCAAATAGTTGTCCATATTGTCACATACAGGTTATTCACATGAAACAACACAGTATGGAACTGCTCTAAGCAGGATGAGGAGGGCGTTTCAGGTCTTCAAGACCTGACAATAGGGAAGCCAAGAATGGCTGTGATAGTGTCTCTCATTCTCTTCAAAATAGCTGTCCATACCTTCATGTGTGTTGAAATTAAACAAAACAAAACAAGCTAAAACCACTTTGAACAAAGAATGATAGTATTGCTGGATTTCATATCGTGACATTACGGAGTCAGCGCTTGGTACTGTAGTGTCTCTTTTTCTTCAAAGTAGTTGGTTCATTTCAACATGCATTATATAGTTGGTTCTCGTAAAACTGTTTATAAGCTCTACACATGCATGAGTTTCTACATGTATATCTATCCTTTCTGTATTAGAGGGAAAAACAAAACAAAGCAATACAAAACAAAACAA